>JZKD02S0109041.1:327837-358859 GCA_000966675.3 Picea glauca | reverse complement strand
TGCCCTCTGTTTGAAAAGCCACGTGCTCAAAGGCAGCTATGAAGTCTTCTACTGTTCCATATTGTTTCAACTTTGTCAAATAGCCTAAATGGTTGGTGTCCATGTCAAAGAGTTCATAAAGCTCAGTCACAAATTGCATCCAAGCAATATACCCTTGACGAGAAGTTTTTCTCCATTGCCACCATTTCCAACGTTCTTGATCTAGATGGAGAACACCATACTGGAGTTTGGCCAAGTCATCTGTGATGCCATATAAAGAGAAATAATGTTCCATTTGGGTTAGCCAACCAGTGGGGTTCGAGCCATCAAATTTGGTCACATCCACTCGCGAAAGGCGTAGGTCACATTGAAAGTGATGGTGCTGAAAGGTATGGGAATGGGAGGAATGTTTGCCTTTGGTCTTTGGATGTGCTTCAGAGAAATGGTCATCTGTAGGGATATTTAGTTTTGTGCAGAGGGATGCAAAGACAGATTCAAGCTAGGTGGTCAGTTCTTGTTTGACTTCCTCCATTGAGGACTGCATGGTTGTATTTATGGTTGTATTGATGGATGAATCAATGGAGGCAACAATAGCACTGAGTTGTTTCACTTCTTTTTGGGTCTCAAGGAAACCAGATTGCAAGGTGTTGAAGTGAGTTTCTAGATCTTGGCTACGGGTATGGTCCATGACGATGGGTGAACTGAGAAGGGGCGGGCGTGGTCAAAATTTTTTCCGAAATATGATATGGATGAATGTGATAAGGGCGGAGAGATGAATCCAATGGAATAGGTCTCAAATAATGGAGAAACAATTTCCAAACATTTTTTTTTTTACACCTGCAGAGTTATACTCCAATCTGAAGAATACTGAAGCGATGAAACCCCCAAATTCTTAACTAGAAAGAAATGTGTATTTACTTGACAACTAAAACACAGTTGCACGACAATAGATCTAGTCTGTTTTAATTTGTTTATGTTTCTGTCCCCCAAGGGTTAGGTATTTAAGGGTTCTATAGACAAGGGTTTTCCCTGTGCTATAGCTCTTTGATATATGTGCAGGGTCCAATAGTAGTACTTGGCCCAATATCTTAGGGCACTAGCTAAGGAGGATAGATCGTACCCTTAGTTGTACCACCCGACTACCCACATACTAGAGAGTATCTTCTCGAGTGTTGTTCTCGGTGACACTATAGCAGTCCTGCGGCCAATAGGTTTATATAAAGAGGGCTTCAGGAAATCTAGGCTGATCCATACATAGGTGTTGTCTAATGCGCTACCACTTGAAGGGGTACCAACAGGGGTTACAAGGGTGGCCAACAAATGTGTGCTTAAGAACCACTTGTATTTCCTGCGTGTATGAATCCCTCAACCCTGGGTTTATGCACGTAACGATAGATCTCTATGGATTAAAGACGTCGGAATACGTCTGTACCTGGAAAAAAAAAATCCCACAAATTCTGCCAAGGAAAGTGCTCTGATACCACTTGCAAGATACCATATATAATAAATATGCAAAACAGAAATAAAATGCTAGAAATGGTAGAATAAAAATAATATATCCAGCATAATCTCCACAATAACACAGAAATGATATAAGAACAACAAAAGAAATAACACTTTGATTCAGAAAGCAATGTTCACAGGCCTCTTCGAGGGGGCAACCTCCAATCGAGCAACACTCTGTTACAATAATATCCCAGCTAGTGTTTTCATACCCTCGACCCTTATTTATACTAAATATGTCTATCAAGAGAAGCATCTAGAGGAAGATCCGTCTAGAACTGGAAGCTTCTATTAGGTCTTCTTACATCCACCTTATTCTATTTTATTGATAGGCCTTATTAATATTGACCTTTATTACATCCGAATATATTGATCTACCTATGTGCGGGTTAGGACCCTAACAATTTGTTAAGCCAAAGGGCATGACTAGCCATTCGTAGAGACCTTCTGTAGAATTGAAGGTTGTCTTCCATACATCAGTTGGTTTCATGGGAACCTAGTGGTAGCTAGACTTTTGGTCAATCTTTTTGAAGAACGTTTCCCCCTTGAGTTGGTCAAGAACATCATCAATCCTGGAAATGGCAGAGCCATTCCTAACTGTTATTTTGTTTAAGGATTTGTAATCAATGCAGAGTTTCCAAGTCATGTCCTTCTTCTACACTAGTATAATCAGTCTTCCGTAAGGAGAGGAGTTGGGTCTTATGTGCCCCTTTTGAATAAGCTCTTGGATCTGAAACTTGATTTCATTATTCTCCATCAACAAGCGCTGATATACTGGTCCATTAGGTAGAGGTGTGTCGGGGGTTAGATCAATTGGATGCTTGACTTGGTAGTGTGTCGGTACTCCTATAGGTGAGGAGAATATGTCTTTGTATTCTTTCACAATCCCGTTCACTTTTTTCTCTTGCAAAGAGAGGCGTTGTATAGAGGCCACAGATGTGGCAGCAAACTTCTGCTTACTTCTACTTACTGTGAGCACATATCACAAAGAAGACGAACTTCCCAATTTATGAAATGAGCTTACTTCATTTCTTAGAAGAGATTAAATAAATAGCAGTAGGCGGTGCTACATCTGGGATCCTGTACAATTTTCTACCCAAAGTAATAATAACACTAAGGGTTCTAGACTCATACACAACATGACGCTTCCAAAAATATGGTTGTCCTAAAAGAAAATCACAAACTTAAAGGGGATAAATATCACACACTACCTCGTCTTTGAAAGGCTTGATGTTGTAGGGTAGACATAACTGTTGGTTTACACAGAGATCTCTTCCTTGACGAAGAAAACCGATGGTGTAGGGTTGCGGGTGCGGTGTTGTTGGCAGGTCTAATCGCTTGATGGTCTCTGTTGAAATTAGGTTCTTTTGACTACCATTTTCGACAATGAAATGAATCGAATCCCCCTTGAACCACATCTACAAGTGAAAGAAGCATTCCCCTTCCTCCGCTTATTTTGATTTTCTTGGTCAGACTTTGGTGGTAGTCATTGTGGCACTGGGTTTAACATTGATAATATGCTTCTCTCCTTCAGGATTTGATTCGGAATTAGAATCGGCTTCTGACTCAGAAGCCTTCATCTTGGCCACGAGGGACTTCTTGGAGCGACATTCTTCGGTGTTGTGCCAAGGACTTATATGGTACACACACCATTTTTTCGTGTCCTTCTTCGTCTTCTCATTTCCCTTCTTGTGTTGCGGCTTGGACTGATTTTCCCAAGGGAGACCATCTCGACTTGGTCCCTTATTGTGCGTTTTGGGGCTACCTTTTTCCTGCTTTGGCTATGAGGGGTTTGTAGATCAAAACTCTCATCGTTTCTACTTAAATTTCTTCTCAATCTTGACAACGTATCTATAAGTCGTGCCCAATGAGGCGATGTCCAGGAAATCCATTTATGTTTCAATATATATATGCAAGGAACCTTGGTATTTGAGAACTGGATGACACTCATAGTCTTTGATACCCAATTTGGTGTGCAGGGTTTGAGAATATTGGTGAAATCTGGTATTGTTTGGTCCCTTTCTTGACGTAGGGTTGTCCATCTGGTGTACTGGTCCTCGTAGCTTCCAATAGGGTAGTATTGTTGTTTAATGGCGTCCCGGAAGGAATCCCATGTAGGGGCCAAAAGAAACATTGTATATTCATCCACGACCCTTTTCTTAGAGTAAGTATCCCACCAGTATTTAACATGGGGAACGACCTTGAGGAGTGCAAAATTGATCTTTTCCCTATTGGAAAAATTGTGGACTGAAAAATATCCTTCAAGCAGATTCAACCATATATCTACAACATCCGCATCTATCAATTACTCAAATAATCGAATATCAAAATTTACCTGTACCTTGAAGAGGGTTGCATGGTTGCTTGATGAATATGCTTCTCCTGTCGGAAATCGTCGAAGGATCTGCATGAAGTTGTCTATCATTTTGTTTTTTTGTCGTGCGAGGGATTCCTCGAGCAACATTTTAATAGGATCTCTTGCTCCATCATTTTTATTTTTTTCCCCCATGGGTTGTTGTCGGGCTCAACGTGACCGATCTTGTAAAGTCTCGATTGGTTCTGTTATCTCCTCAAATAAATCAATCAAGATTTTTCTTTTTAGGTGATAGTGAGTCTTTTAAAAAGGTTCTTTTTAAAAATTTTAAAGGTTCATTTTTCGAATCTTTACCCATGTAATAAAGTTTAAATAAAAGTTCGTTTAGTTTTTGTTTGATATAATTCAAATTTCAGGTTTCGGTGGCTTAGGTGAACATATCGATTGTTCATTAGCCACCAAAATGCTTAGCTTTCAGAAGCTTAAATAAAGGAATCCAGGGCCATTTTAGCCACCCAAATCATTGAAGCAGGGAAAGACCAAGCATGTCCTATCACATGTTTCAACCGATGGGTTCGACATTTTCATGATTGCACAAGCCACCGAAAGGACAACAGAAAGAACCGTTCACAATTGGAAAGCTAATCCCACTGTGATATAAGCGAATTTTTTCAGATCGCTATATCATTAAGTCATGTGCTTATGTACTTCCCATTGATTTCTGTTTATTTCCATGATTATTGCACATCATCAACCATTTATACGCACTCCTTGCAATCATTTCCACGTTCAAAATCTCACCCCATTTATCTCAATTTTATCTCAGCCGAGTTGATTTTCGCTAAGTCCACGCAGTGTAACTCTTCCCAAAATCCACTCCTTCGATCACAGATGTGAGAAAACATCATGGAAAATGAAGAAAGGAACGTCAACACTAAGGAAGGATCTCAACAATATTGGTTACCTGGAATCACATCCTGAGGTATGTCAAATGTTCAAGGATGCAGGGTGTTACAATTTTTGCAAAAAGTTACAGAGTTTTCATCAGTAGGTGGCAGAGGCTTTCACTCTCAATTTCGATGGAAAGAAAGCAATCATTGGCTGGGATGAATTCGAGATTGATGACACCCTCATATCCGAAGTCACAGAGCTTCCCACGACTGGAGATAAATGGTTTAAAACAATTGTTATTAAGAATGTTGAATTCAAAACCAATTTAAAACCAGAACACGGGGGTTTGATTTGGAAGAAAGATATTCATGTATCTTTCCTTGAAGAGAAATGGCAGCAGTTATTGAAAGCTATAATGGTTTATATAACCTATGAAGGGTGATACAACAAGGTGATGATTTACCATTTTAAACTTATAAACCATTTGACAGGTAGAAACCCACTCAATCTACCCTATTTTCTCCACCGAAGCTTATCCAAGATGGCTCATCAAGTCAAGGCCAAACCTAGTCAAGTTGCAGGTAGATTATCCCACCATAGT
Organism: Picea glauca; assembly: GCA_000966675.3. Taxonomy (NCBI): domain Eukaryota; kingdom Viridiplantae; phylum Streptophyta; class Pinopsida; order Pinales; family Pinaceae; genus Picea; species Picea glauca. The sequence continues at coordinate 353,571 of JZKD02S0109041.1, read as the reverse complement.
TTAATCAAACTGTTGGTTTGTGAGCTATTGCAAAGAAAAGGTAAAGAGTGGAATTACTTCTTATTCTGGAATGATTTCTAGACTGAGGTTCAGACAGAGGGAAAAAAGAGTCCTCATTCCAAGAAATCCTCCACTCCCAAAAGTGGAAAGAGGAGGAGAAGAGCTATCTCTCCAACCCCAGTCAATCAACCCTCTCCTTCCTCTAAGCTGGGAAAAAATAAGAAGAAATTGAATTTTAACAGTGAAGAAGAAGAGGCCAAACAATTGCCAATGAACAAAAACATTCTCAATCTTCCTTACACGGACTCAGAAGATGAAGAGAAATAGTTTGAAATAGGGCACAAGGATTCAGTTACCACAGGGCATGACCGGTAACTGGTAGTCCTGCTCTGTCTCTTGGTTAGTTCCCATCTATCGGTTGGTAGTTAGTCGCGCATGTTTCAGTAAGAATAAAATCCATTTCATTGCTTCTCCCAGCCCTTGGTTATTCCTCTCCCAGCAAGGATAAAGGCGTTGAACCCGAGTCAATAAATAAAGAATTTTGTTCACCCTGCCCTGCTCCGTATTGTACCGTCCCTGTGTTGGGTGGATGTGCTCTGTATGGAAACAAATCGACTCTATCATTTGGTGGGTCAATGAATGATTGTGATGTTGCACGAAGTATGGTGTAATGGTGCACTTCCTTCTCCTCTCGGCCAGTGGTGATGTGGGCCTTGTTATCCTCTACTTTATGTTGCATGGGGTCTCTCTTGCATATGATAGGGCACTTGGCTAAATCGATATCACGTATGTGAACAACTTTTCTGTTTTTGTGGATATATACATAGCAAGTTATGAGAACCTTCCATCACCTACACCCCGAGAAGAACAAGAACCAAAAATTGTAGAGGCCTCATATAGCAAACGAGTGAAGCAAAATAAATCAAAAGAAATCAAGAAGCTTAAGAAGAATCTAGTCAAGCAAGAAGTTCTTGAAAGGGTAATAAAAACCAGATATGAAACCCTATCAAAAAATTTGCAGAAAGAAACTCAGCTTTGGAAAGACTATCCCATGAAAGAATAAAGGAGAAGAAAAAGAAAAACAAGATTGTAAAGGACTACAACATCTTATGGATAGTAGCTCAGGGTTTGAAGAAAAAGGTCAGGGCTTTGAGGAAAAAAACAATGTCTTCAAAACACCAAGCTCATGCTTCTCTTGAGACCCTTGCAGAGGTGGTAGTTCAGTGCAATGAACCAAAGGCAGCCAATAGCCCTACAAATTTTGAGCAAGATACACAAGCTTAAAAAGATCAGTCCTAAGGCATTTTTGAGCTAAGACAAGGTTATTTTTGAAATTTTGATAATCTAAGGTTTTGGTGGCTTAGGCGAACATATCGATTGTTCATTAGCCACTGAAAGCAGAGCTTTCAATAGCTAATTGGACCGAATTCTATTTTCTCTAGATACCGAAAGAACTAATAAAGAAGAAAGCTAATGTTTTTGCACAGGTCCAATTTTTTCTTGTTCAAAAGACTCGAAAATGGTTCCAATCGATGGAAGATAATTAATGACATCTTTATCAAGAGTTTGTTTTGGTTTTGGAGATGCTTTAAAAAAACAGAAAAGGTAAACAACGGTTATCTATTCTCAAGGATATAAGATTGTTTGACTATCAACAAGTGTCAAGCTCGACTCCTCCCATATCACATGAGATCCAGCAGCCTCGAAAGGCTCACTACACCTGCCAAGAATCTGAAGAACATAAAGATCAGTCGAGAAGTTGAATTGATCTAGTCTACTTGGGCAAATTATTGATTTTCTATTTTTGGTAAAATTCGATCCAGTAATCTATGATTTAGAAACTGTTTGTAAAAGGATATAAAGCCAAGAACATTTGATGAAAATAGGGTTCGATTTTGAGTTCTGTAATCTATTGTTGTTGTATAAAAGACACTTTCTTTAATATATTAAGCCTACAATCTTATTTCATTTGTTATTGTCAGACTCTCCTTCATCTTTGTCTATGCATATGAGTTGAAATTGTTCTTTTGTCTATGTTTAATGGTCCCATGGTAACTGTCATCTTACTTTTGACTGTTAAGCAATAATCATAAGCATCTTTGGCTAGTTTGTTGACCCATCATATATATTTTCTATCTATGTTCTCGTTAACTGATTGGTTTTCTTATCCATTTGTTTTACAAACCTATCTGATAATAGCTCCTGAAGGCCTTGTATTGCATGAATATAGCTAGACTGTATTGAAGGTACAATCCATTGATTAAGATATTCATCTTGATCCAAACCCACACCTATTATTGATAAAATAGTTATTAAGTTACTAGGCATCTCAAATATACAGCATAGGAGAGTTTCCTAGAGTGATAACAAATTGGCGTCGTTGCCGGGGAGAGGAGACTGAAGCTCATCTTCCCTGGGAGATGACAAGATCCAACTTTGATGATAGACAAATTTTGGACACATTTTTGGGTTGTAACCATCTATCTAGTGACTCCATTGCAACGAAGTGGCTCCGAGAAGAGCTCACACAAGGGCGAACCAAGAAAGAACACTGGCAGCACCAGTTCCAGATCCTGAGAAGATCATCAAAAGGGGAAAAAAATTGCAAAGACAAACTTTCGGATCTGCAAGAGCATCTAATCCAAGTATTTCAACAAACACTTGTTCTTTTATATCTAAAGAACCTCTTGTTGAATCCCTTTCTGCTGAAACTTCTAGTTCTCAAAAAATTGAAATTGTGTCGGAAAGCTTGAAGGGTGAGGAGCCTTCAATTTCCTCTGATGTTATAGATTATATTTCTGAGCATGTTATTACATCCAATTTGAGAGAAGAAGTTGTAGGATACCCTCAACAAAAGGACTCTTCTTGTTCTTTGAATTCTTCACCAACTAAGCCTATAGAGGGTGTATTCCATACTCATACCGGTCTGCCCATTCTTGAAGATATTTTACAAGATCTTTCCTCTAAGGGTGAATAAAACTTAGCCTTACTTCTTGATCAGTTTTACATAGCTTCTTAGTTTCCACCTTATTCATGAAATTTTTCCCAGGGTAGTCATCCTACCAGTGTTTCTCCTTCTTTCCTCAGTGAAGTAAGACAACCATTGTTTATAGGCTCACCTATCCCATCTCAACCTTCATATTTTGAAGCTTCTTTCTCTGCATCAACCCCCAAGATTGCCATGGTTGTCCCGTTGACCAAGATGGAACAAATATTAGCAAATAGGTATGCCCCTCTTGTGTTTCCCAATCCCTTATTATCCATGCCAACAAGAGATTATCAGAAATATATGCCGAAGTTTACCAGATCCAGGGATTATACTGCTGAAGAACATATAGAAGCTTTCTATGCTTATGCTGAGAACATTAACATTTCAGAAGAAGATGTTTGGACCAAAATTTTTTTTCAGAGCTTGGATGGCCAAGCCAGGAAGTGGTTCAAGGAACTACCAGCAAATTCAGTGGCAGGTATTGAGCAATTAGATGAGGTGTTTTTGAAACACTGGGGATAAAGAAGAGATCTCTTGTATTGCATCTATGAATTCAGAGATTTAAGAAGAGAAAATGAGGAGTCAGCCTCAGACTTCACCAAAAGATTTAATAATATGTTCGGCAAGATTCCTTCAGAGATCAAGCCAACTGATGTGTCAGCAAAGATCACTTACTCTTCTGCCTTTGATCCAGAATTTTGTTTAATCCTTAGAGAGAGAAGATCAGCCACACTCTCTTTAATGCAAGATGCTGCTTTTGAGGTTGAATCTAACATTATGGCATCTCAAAAAATTAAAGGGAAATTTGAGAGAAAGAAGTCTTCTGCTGACCCTCTTTCTTCTTCAAACACCAAAATGGAAAAGATGGCCACGTTGTTGGATAACTTAACCTCGGAAATGTCAAAATTGAAAATTCAGAATCAGCAACCAACAAGAATTAAAGAGCCTAATGCTTATGCTCCCAGGAATCCCAATGTGTTCCCTTACAGAAGGAACAACCAACAGGTCCAGATCCTTCAGAGAGACAAGAATGTAGCTGATGATCGATGAATCAGGGCCCTGTTGGAAACAATAATATAATTTTTATTTTTTCCATATCAATTAAATGATCCACATAGCTACCTACACAGGGTCATGAAATTTTATTACTCTTCATGAGGAATTTCCAAAACGACAGTTGTAAATTTTCACTTTTACCTATTGTCTATTGATGCTTTGTTTTCATGACTAAAAGCATGAAAACTTGCGACTATGATTACCATTGTGTTTTAAAATTTCATTGAAGGCAAATTGTTTATATAATTTACTATGGATTTTTGATTCCTTGCCATGAAGATGTTACTCTCTTTGTTTTTTATCCTTTCAATTCCAAGCATGCTTAATAAGTTGATGGTTTTCTGAACAAAAGACCCCCACCATTTGATTTTTTGTATAGTTTTGGTTTGATCCTTGGTTACGTTTCTTTTACAAAACTCTTGATTTTTCACTTACCCAAACTTTGCAATCAAACTCATGATGCACGCACTCATCTTCGTTTTAACACTTTGGTCCTAGATCATACTGAATGCAAGGTGGCATACAATTTGCAAACTGCCATTATCTCTAAGGATGGCCTCGGGTTTCACAAACCTCTTCGCATGCATTTTAATTAAATGACTATCCCATCGTATGAGTCTTTACATCGTTCATTGTTGGGCTCAGGGTTATGGCGCTGTTTCATTTTTACAAACCCTCCCTGTATGTTGTTTTTATTTGATTACCCTCTTGTCCAGTATGGCTCCTGTCGTGAGAATTGAGCCAAATGGTATCCAAACCCTACTCTTATATGATGATTCCAAAGGATATTTGGACAGAAGTGGCTGGCTCATTTTGATTAGGAAGTTTCAGGGTTTTAATTTACAGGTTGCCCAACAATTCACATTCTCCTTTGATGGTTGTAGAGAGAAAGTTGGTGATGTGCAACTAGAAGTTACCGAGGAATTTCTGAGTCAAGCCACAAGGTTACCAGCAAGGGTTAGAGATGGTTTAAAATCGCAAAAGTGGAAGAAGTCCCTTGGACCCTGCTATTTACATCTCGCAAAATAACAAGTTGTGATAAAGGTATGCCCATTTCATTCCTAAAAGCTCGGTGGCACAATTTGCTCACTATGGTAAAGAAATTTGTTACATGTGAGGGATGGTTTGGGTTTGTATTTTTGTACCATTTGAATCTACTTATGAGTTTTATGGATTTCCCTTTGAATATGCCATATTACTTACTCATGAGTCTTTATAAAATGGGGAAAAGATACAAGAAAAATCGGTCAGACTCTATCCTTTTTCAACACGGCCTAGTTAAAATCCTGCTCATACATCAATTAGAGTCATAGAATGACAATTGGGATTTGTTTATAATCCGAAATGGCTATGGTAACCCTGAATTGGTAGAAGTAGATAAATTCATTGTTGAGGAGACCCTTGTCCACCCGATGGCATCCCTCTCACCTCCCCAGACTCGTGTCTCCTCCCCTAAGAGCGAACCCTTGATCGATACTAAGGTCATTCAACAGGCCAGTCAACATATTACACATCCAACTAACTGTGTTAAAAACATAAAGAAACCTACAGGAAAGAGATTTAAGAGTAATATTGATATGAATTTTAAAAACAAAAGAGCTGGAAGGCTAATTTCTAGGAGACTTCGTAATAAGTATAATGATCATCTGAGTTCAATCAATATGATCAAAGTTCATGAAAGCTCAGAATCTGAAATTGAGAGGTTCCACGCTGCAGAAGACTTTCAGTCATTCGAGCCACAGCTTGAACGACCCTATAATTTCATTGACAATTTACCTCCCTGTTTGAAAAACAATCCAGAGTTTCCTGGTGTCAAGTTTTGCAATAAATCTACTATCTGTATGGAGAGTGCTCCGGTCCATGATCTTGTTTGTTCTGAAGCAACCACCACACAATCAAAGTGTGAGGTCTGTTTATTGTGGATTGAAAGATATTATACGGATATCCCATTTATACAGTCATGGGTTAAGGTTTTAAAAGAGCAGATCGATGTTTTAACAAACGAAAACCACAGGCTTGAATCTGTTCTCCAGGGGAAAGAAAAATGTATTAAAACCACAGGTCATGCGATATTTAAAAATGTTGAGGCTGCTACAGCCATTGTAAACTCCAAGGTTTCATGATATGATTTGATTGCATGGTTACAGGTATGATCTCTTAGATTAATAGCATGTTTGTTTTCATTCTTAAGTTAGATTATTTGGTTTGTTAAATAATCTATATTTTATTATCAAATTAGTTTGTTTTATTTATTAAATAAAATGAGATTTCATTTACTAAATAACTAGCTATAGAATCATAAGATTCTGTAGCCAGTTATATCAATTCGAATTGTGTAAATTAATGAAAGAAAATGTATCTGAAATCTTTCTATTTTCTTTTCCTTTCAGGATATTCAGGGATCCATGATGTCAAAAATGATTTGAGGCACTCTTCAAACCTTCCAGTCATATCTATGATGTATTTTGAATGAACAGAAATGAACTGTTGTTAGTTTTTTAGGATTTAGTAGGATCAAGGTGGTTGCATCCCCCTTTATTTTTGAAACAAATAATTTGATCTCAGGAAAGAAACAGTTATCTTTCTTGAGGCCTTTATAAGCCTATCATTTTGTAAACAGTTGATCATCTCGGCCTGATGCACAATTACACACAGACTTGAATGAAACATATTGCATATTACAAATTTAGCTTTTGTGTATCATGTTTTAGTCTAAGTTCTGTTTATTTCAATGTGGTAATAGATGATGATAGCCTTTGTCTTCATGATTTATTAGAACTTGAGATAATTCTTTTTTTTTTACATTCTGTCCATATGTTATGTTTTAGATATAATACAGGGTGATCATCAATTCAATTCATTTTATGAGATTTATCTCTAATTTTTTGTTGAATGTTTAAATACAAGTTCTTACAAGGAGACGTATCTCATTGTAGTTACTTGTGAATCATATGATCACTGTGACTGTGTCCATTATATGTTCTGTTATCAAAAATCAATCTCTAGCATATTGTTTCGCATTTATTTGGAGCAATCTTAAGATTCGTTGCAGGTTTACTTCTTGGATAAAGGCGGCTGGATATTCTCTATTGTACAAACGTTGGATGCATTAATAGGTTAGTCTATTATTTTATTTCATTTGCTTTCATATTATAGAAGTTCTTATATATATAATGATTTCCATTATCTATATCTTTTTGTTTAATTAAGTAGTTTAATATTTGATTTTATGAATGTATACATACAAGAAAACAAATAAAAAATAAATAGTATTTTCGCTTACTTTATTACTGTTGTTAAAAAAAACAATTTACATTCGATTTTTATGAGTTTAGATTAAAACTTGTGATTTGTATATATTGTATATATGATAAAGAGAACTATTATATAAATATTACTTAGATAAATTATATATATATATACATATATATTTCAGTGATTACTATTTAGTAAGTTATCATATTTCTTTTAGTTGTTTTTCACTTCCCTTAGGACTTTAGATTGGCAAACGGAACCATTAAACCCGTCAGGGTGAGTCAATCCAAACAGCTTGGTTTAATTAGAGAACCCTGGACCAGACTTACTCTTCCATTTGACGAGTGGTCAATTTTGATCGTCAACAAATGGCTCTAGAAGGAGGGCCTGAATACTCTTAATGGCACGAGGAGGTCGCAAGACTCCTCCCCCACCTACCCGCTCACCTATAGTAACAAGAAGTCATTCTGATGACAACATTGTCCCTCAAACAACAACCACATCAAACGACAATCCACGGATCACTATTGAACGAGTAACTCCAAACCCCCCAGGGGTCGACGTACAAGAAATTGTTCATCAATCCCTCATAAGGACGCACAGTGCCTTGTCCCGTATCAGACAACCAGGTCGTCCTTTGAACCAACCATTAGAATTATATGATATGAGGGAGCAACTTGAAGGTACTGATCTTACCCTAAACCCTACAGATCCAGATCACATCCTCACTCCTGCAGTAGGAGGATCTGGTATTCCACCATCACCACCCCCTTCATCTCCTTCTTCTTCTGGAGAAGAATCATCAGACGAAGGCAGTTCCTCATCTCAACCTTCGACACCACCCACACCTATGGCCAATCCGAACAATCCCGCTAGACCTTGACTCGGTCAAGCTGTAGTGGCCATACTTGGGCCCCAACATCCTTTGCCTAAACATCCAGAGAAATGGCTCCCTAAATTTGACACAGATTCCAAGCAGATTGTTGAGGATCATATCAAAAAATTCATGCTATCCATTAGGCTTCGTAGTGTTAAATATGAAGATGTAGTATGTAGGCTTTTTCCCTACACCTTTGAAGGCAATTCCTCTACTTGTTACTTTTCCCAACAACCCCACACCATTGTCTCCTGGGATAGATTCAAGTCTTTTTTCCTTGAGAAATTCAGAAACGACAAATCCCCTGAAGTTGTAGTCATGGAAATATCTAGTTTAAAGATGAACCCCAAAGAAAAGATAAACGACTTCAATCAAAGGTTTCTAACATTAAAGAATCAAATCCCCATGGACTCAATGTCTGCCGAAAATCTTATCGTCGCATACTAAACAAAAGCCTTACATCAAAACATAGCCATTTGGGTAAAAAGGTCAAAGAAATCCACATTGTTAGAAGCCTTCGAAGAGACGAGTCAAATTGAGAAGGATATTCTCAACCTAAAAGACAATATCTGTAACGAGGCAAAGACTACTTCATCCTCTTAGAAGAAAATCGAAATTCTTCCTAGACCTCCCCAAAACAAAACTCAATCAGATAGTTCAGATCTAGAAAACTTACAGAAGGTCGTTCAAAAGTTGTCTAATCAAGTTATAGATTTGAAAAGATTGGCTGAATAAGCTTCTTCAAGCAAAGGGCCTTACAAACCCCCTTTTAGAAAGCCTTTTCCCACAAACCGGCCTAACTCAAATTCTGAAGGCCTAAATATAGAAAGCTTACAATTCACTATTCAGATGATTCTAGAAGCACATGACAACTTGATTCCTCCCGATATTCCTAAAGAAGTGTTTGAACAAGAGATAGTGGAAGAGGACGAATCCTCCCCAAACATTTTCGGACATTTTTCGGATAGAATTTTTCAAACTAATTTCGAAATATTGCATCCTTACAATACCAGGAAAAAGACAACAAATAAGTCTTCTTCTGAAATTGTAACTAATGCACCTCCAAAATAGTCTAAATCAATTGAAACTAAACAGAATTCAACAACCCCAAGTTTAGAGTATGATTTGATTGAGGATCTAAAAAAAATTAGAGCTAACATTTCTGTTTACGAATTATTAAAATTCCCTTTTCTTCTGCAAAAGATGCTGCAGAATATTGCAGAAAATAGTAAAAATAACAATCCGAATAGCAACAAAGTTGCTAAAAATAGTCCCAAAACACCTTAAAAGGTCTCCGCCAAAACGACGTTAGAGCCTTCTGATAAAAGAGACCTTGCTGTAAAAAGTGTAACAAATGTAGATAAACTAGTTTCAGGGGCTGCGATTAAAAAACAACAAACTTCTGTTGTTAATACTCACAGAAATGTCCCACCCTTTTTGTTGACTTTTGAAATTTTCGGTAGGAATGTACATAATTGTATGGTAGATTCAGGTGCATCGTCAAACGCAATGCCTTGGTCTATCTGTCAAAAAATTAATGCCGAAGTTCAACTGTCCAGCCTGAAAATTATTTAGCTTGATCGAACTAGTGTTAAAGTAATAGGTGAATTAAAAAATGTGTTTATCAGATTATCATCTAATCCTAAAGTCCATCAAGTTATTGATATTATTGTCAGAGATATCCTAGAAGTATATGGTTTGTTTTTAAGTAGAGAATGGTATGAACAACTACATGGATATTTTTCAATGGATTGGTCTCACTTGTGGCTTCCCAAGAATGGAAAGCCTAACAGAATCAAGGTAAATCATGAGCGTTATCTTAAGTTCATGGTAACCAATTTAAATAATCCTAATGAACCATTCACTGCTTCCACTAGTTCACCTAAAATACAGGGGATGGACACTTTTTTCAGCAATTTCATGGCTAAAACTTCTACCATTACTGACCTGGAACAACAATCCAAAATTATGACATGCACGTGCTCAACAGCCTTCTCTCAGTGGTCACGCGCACCTGATGAAAATCAAATCTGGTCTCTTTACTTCGATGGATCAAAATCAAAGGAAGGAGCTGGTGCAGGGTGGGTGCTCATTGATCCAGCAGGTAACAAAACTTTGATTGCTTGCCGGTTAGAATTAGAATGCACAAACAATACGGTTGAATACGAGGCACTCTTGCAAGGTCTCAGAAAAGCACTAGACTTGAACATTCAGAATGTGACTGTCTTTGGTGATTCAGAAATTGTGGTTAGACAGGTAAAAAATTCTATCCACTGTTTATCTCCACACCTTAAAAGCTATCAGACTGAGGTATGGAATTTAATGAACAAATTTTCTTCATTTAACATTAATTATATTCCAAGATTGAATAATTTTGAGGTTGATTTGTTAGCTAACGTCACCTCAAAATTTTTTCCTGTAGAAGGCCTATCTCCAAATGAATTTTCCATCAAGTTGTTGTTCAGACCATCCGTCTCAGACAACATCACAAATTGGAGAGTCTTCGATAATGATCAAAAGATCATCAGTTTTCTACACATGGAAGAGACTTTCCAGGGCGCAGTTATCGACGGAGGTACAGACAACAAAAACCTTCACGATTTTACAGTAATACCAGATCCAAGATCCCTGGAGTTTGCATCAGACATGGTAAACTCTATCCCAAAATCTATGGTTAGATTAGAAAACTTTTATGATCTTCATGATAAATTCAGAAAATCAGTGAATTGTAAAACAAATAGTTCTTCCTTGACACATGAAAAGGTAAATTTAAGAACTAAAGATAACCCATAGTGCATCAATTTGGGGTTGGGATGTTTTGAGCAAGAAAATATAGCATTTATTAATTTGTTTAAGGAATTTAAAGATGTCTTTGCTTGGACATACGATGACCTAAAGACTTTTGATCCTAACATCATACAACACATTATTCCCATGAAACCCTAGATCCAACCTTTTCAACAAAAGTTAAGAAAGATGCACCCGAAACTTGAACCAACAGTCAAGAAAGAATTAAACAAACTCTTGAATGATAAAATAATCTTCTCGGTAAGACATACCCAGTGGGTCTCTAATCGTGTCCCTGTAAGGAAGAAGAGTGGTGAAATCCGACTATGTGTTGATTTCTGAAATTTAAACCGAGCGTCTGATAAAGACAACTACCTTGTTCCTCCCATGGAATAGATCCTTCAACAAGTATTTGGTTCTGAAAGATTATCATTGTTGGATGGTTTTTTAGGATATAACCAAGTCCTTATGTCTCCCCCATATCATCTCAAAACCACTTTTCGTACCCCATGGGGCACCTACGCTTATAGGAATATGCCCTTTGGGCTCATAAATGTTGGTGCCACCTTTCAGAGAGCGATGGATATTTCTTTCCATGGTTTAATCAATCGATCTGTAGTAGTTTATCTAGATGATGTCACTATCTTCTCAAAGAAGAAGGGAGATCATCTAGCTCATCTAAAATCTGTTCTACAGCGATGTCGTAAATACAGTATTTCTTTAAATCCAAAAAAATCTACCTTTGCAGTAGAACAAGGTAAGATCCTCGGATTCATTATATCAAATGAAGGGATGATTATTGACCCTAAAAGGACCCAATTAATTTCAAAACTTCCCCCTCCCTCTTCCAAAAAGTCCATGCAATCTTTCTTAGGTCAGATAAACTTTGTTAGGAGGTTCATCCCCAGCTTTTCAGAAATGGCCAGACAATTACAAAATTTAATAAAAAAGGATGTACAATACCATTGAGGACCTTTAGAAAGTCAGGCTTTTGACTCAATAAAAAAGGTTATAGTAGACTCTCCTTCTCTAATGAGTCCTGATTTTTCGCAAGACTTCACCCTCTACAAGTTTGCCTTTGATCAGTCTTATGCTGCTATCCTAACCCAAAAAAATGTTGAAAATAACGAAGTCCCAATTGCCTTTATGAGCTCAGCCTTCAAGGGAGCATAACTTAATTACCCAGCATTAGATCAATAGGCTTATGCTGCTTTTAAAGTGGTAAAACACTTTCGATCTTATCTACTGAAATCTAGGAAAAAAATCATTGTCCCTTACCCTGTTGTTAGAAATTTGTTAGTGCAGAAAGAACTAGGTGAAAAAAGGGCAAACTGGGTCACATCCTTACAAGAATATGACATAGAAATTACCCCAGCACAGATTGTTAGAGGCCAATTTTTATGTAAATTGGTTGTTGATTTAGCTATAGGACAACAAAATGAAACTGATACATTAATTCAAGATCAGCACGATCAAAATCAAATCTGTTGTGCACAAAACCTTACTAGTCCTTGGTATAACGACATCAAGTTTTATCTTATACACGGATCAGCCCCCCGTCACCTTGATCCAAAAAAGAGGAGAGCACTGAGATTAAAATCTGCTTCTTTTCAGCTGGTAAACGGTATTTTGTTTTGCCAAAATTTCGATGGAATACTTATGCACTGTCTTGAAAAAGATGAAGCAGAAAAAGTATTATTGGAATTACATGCAGGGGAAGCTGGTGGGCATTTTGGTGGAGACACCACTGCCCACAAAGCATTAAGAGCAGGTTATTACTGGCCTACTCTTTTCAAAGATGCCCATGCCTTGTGCCGCAAGTGTGTAATCTGTCAAAAGGCATCAAGACAAGTACAGAAACCACCATTCCCACTACAACCAATTTCGGTAGACTCCCCTTTTCAGCAATGGGGCCTCGATATTATAGGCCCAATCAACCCTACATCTTCGCAGTAGCATAAATACATCATAACAGCCACAGATTATTTCACTAGATGGTCCAAGGCTGCGCCATTAAAAGTTTTAGACACCAGCCAAGTAATATCCCTCCTGAATTCAAATATTATCACTCGTGATGCAGGAGCATCTCTCCACGTCAGCCAGCCAGCCAGCCATGTCAAGCGCACGCATTCAAAGCTGAAGAGAGGTGCAACCCTCATATTTTAATTTGTAATTGAATGTAATTAAATGTTTAATCTGTTGAGCTGTGAAGCTGTGCCTTTGCACAGGCTGTAGATAAGAAGGCCTTTAATATTTGTAGGGCTGAGATCTATATCCATATGCTAGACTAGATAGCCCATTCAATGTAATTGAATAGGGTAGGTAGATTGGAGGGAAGCGCTCTAAGAGCCCCCTCACGAAAAGAGATTTGAGGAGGATATCATTTTGTAGTAATTGGAGAAGAAGAGAATCTGCGAGTAGAGAGCAGAGAGAAAGAGCCGAGATCTTGTTACAGGCTGTGCTCAGGAACACATTGTAAATACAGGCATTTGCCATATTAAATACAAAGAGTAGTTTTTCCTGCAATATTCTGTGTTGACTGGATGTCTGTGAGTGTTCTTTATATGCTGTGAATGTATGCTAGGAAATTGCAGGTTGTTTTGATTTCAGGTGAAGGTCTTTGAGGCTTCATACCAGGAGGGTGTGACAAAACACTGCGGGTTCTGATAGTTGTGCACAGAGGATGCACTTCTGAATTCTGCGGGTTCATAAAAAGACGTGTTGCAGCACAGGAACTGAAATCAACAACTCAGGTGAAGACCTCGAGGTTGTTGAACACCTTGGAGGCAAGGCTGTGTGGGAGAAGACATAGTTGCAGACAGAATTCTACTGTGGATTCTGTGAAGATCTGTCAAGTGGGCATTGAGCCAGTGCAAGGAGTGCACAAAGATAGAACTCTGCTGTGAGTTCAGGAAGAAGAGACAGAATCACTGGGGATTCTGAGAGCTCTGCCAAGTGGGCATTGAGTGGGTGTATAGCTGCACAGGAGGACAGAACTGCTGAACATTCTGGGAGAAGACACTCTGCCAGGTGGGCATTTGAGTTAGTGTGCAGATAGGTAAAAGAGAAGAGAACTCTTTTGAGTTCTGTATTTTGAAGGATGAATCCACTGAGGGATCTTCACAGGGTTGTTGAACACCCTGCAGACTCAGCAAGAGGTTGATTGAGAAAACAGAGAGCCAGGAGGCTGTTACATTCTCCATCTGCGGGAGAAAGGAAAGAAAGAGCCGAGTTTCCTTGGAGGTAGAAGCTACATGAAAGCTTAGGAGAAACAACATTTTTTCATGCACTAGAGAGGAATCGAAGTCGTAGATCTCGCAGAGGAAAAAGAGGACAAAGGTCGAGGCCTTTGGAAACTTGGAGTTCTTCCAAGTGCAGGAAGAAAGTGCGTAGCTCAGGAGGGAGCACAACAGCCATCGTATCGACCGAAGAGATATGGACCATTGGTTTCTATGTCCAGGAAGGAGCAGGAGAAGTGCACAGAAGAGGAGATTGTCAGTCGTCGAATCTCACTCAAATGCCCGTCAGCCGTTGGATCGGGTGAAGGCACGCAAAGTTTAGCCTCTGGAGTAAATGCACAAGAAGGATGGATCTGAACCGTCAGATCTTGAGAAAATTACCCATCAGCCGTCGGATCGGACAGGAGCTGCACGAGGTTTACCATCGGGAATAGCCGAGGTGAAAGCCCCAAAAGAGTTATCTTATCAGGATATCGACACTCGGGATATCAGAATTCTCGAGGTTGATAAAGTCGAGACACTTCAAGTCTTGAAATAGCGAGAAACGATCTGATTCGTCCAGTAGTGGAGACGCGTGGCGGAGCTCGAGCATCCGTCGGTACTATGGAGCATCAGAGTTCGGCATTTCACGAGTCCTGAGGACGAGGCATCCGAGACATCAAAAGTCGCGAATTCGCAAGAGGCGATCAGGACCGTCCATCATAGGAGGACGCAATGAGGAGATCAGAGTATTCGGGAGATTTCCCGAAAGGAGAAGTCATATGTCGACGTTACGGGAATCGGGAAATCGTGAGTCAGGATATCGGCATTCCGTGGACAGGATATTGGGTAAGTCCACCTTGAAACCCCCGACACAAATCTGGGTCGTTCGTCTGAGAGAGGACACGTGTCACGTGATCATCCATTCCGAAGATCCGGACACTAGACATCGGTATATCGGCACTCGGGAAATCAGAGTTCCTGAGCTCGTGAAATTTGGGACATCAGAAGTCTCGAAAATGCAAGGAGTAATCTGAACCATCCATTCTTGGGACGCGTGGCAGCGATTGACTGATATTGGGAAAAGTCCCGAAAGGAGAATCGTCAATCGGGAAATCGCAAGTCGGGATATCGGGAATCCCGTGGACAAGAAGTCCTTGCAACTTGGAATCGCGAAGTCCAAAACCCCGACAAGGGGAGGAAGCACCATCGAGGGGCCGGCTGTCAGCATAGCGAAGAATCGGGATTCAAGAGATCGACAGTCCCGAGGACAGCTGCATTTCGACATTGAAAATTCCAAAACCCCGATACGAGGTATGACTGCATCCATATAGGAGAAGGTCGCGTGGACAAAAAGTCTAGCCTGGAGGGATAATAAGTAAAGGGCGTGCATCGGTGACTCGACAAATCAGTGATTGAGAGATCACTGGGACAGAGGTTCATGACATCGAGGATCGCGAAACCCCAAATCCCGATAGGAGGATACAAGGCTGCGGTCTTATGAGAAGCGGTCGCATGGACCAGGGCATAGCTAGTAGGGGCTAAGGCTGGAAAGGAGCGTACTGGTGAATCGGAGATCGGGGATTCAAGAGGACAAGAACTCTCAACGTCAGGAATCAGAAAACCCCGAGACTCGATATTACATTCCCCATGGGGAATTTGTTCATGGTCGTCCAGAAGGCCATGACAGGGTAAGAAGGACCTGTGGATCGGGTTGTTACCAGAGATTCCAGCAGGGAATCGAAAGAGACGCTTTGGCTCAAAGGGGAATTTGAACGATCCTATGAGCAAGAGCGTGCGAGGAGGTGGTCACGTGACTCTTACTGCATCAGGTGGTATCAGAACCTGATTCTTGTCTGTATATTTCAGGCAAGAGGAGCAAGAGAGGAAGAGCACTCTAATACACATCAAGTGGTATCAGAGCTTGAACTCTGTTTGTATATTGCAGGCAGAGGGAGGAGGAAGGAGACAGAGCACTTGAGAATCTGTAAGGATTTGTTTGCAAGATGGAAATAGTCCGTAAGGAGTCAGGAGGACTGTGGGAGAAGTTGAAGCACTCAGGTTTGCAGAGTGACAGCAACAGGTTTTCTAGGAAAGTATATAGAGACATCACCATGGTTACTCAAGGACATAGGCATGCTGGGAAGAAGACCAAAGCAGAAGAGCTTGCAGAAATAGATAAAGAGCTCGCTGAAATAAAGGCAGACATGGAAAATCTTGAATTGCGGATGCGGCAGGATAAGAAGCGGAGATGGTTATATGAATGGCCCATGAAGAAGCCGAAAGCAAAATGGCCAGTCAAGGAGTTGATGGCTAGAAGACAGCGTAGGCTGTTGAGAGGATGGTTGAGGTATGCGGAAAACCTCAATGGACCAGAAGAAGAAATGGTTTAGATATGTGAACCAGAGACTGGGGAAATTCTCGGTGAAGAGAATGAATTGGGATCAACAGAGGATCTCAAGAACTGCCAGGTGGGCAGAGAAGAAATTCCATATTTCCAGGAGGGCAATAAGTTGAGATCACTGTGGGATCTCACGGACTGTCAGGAGGACATCCAAGAAATTTCACATTGCCAGCTGGGCAATGAAATGAGGTCGCTGCAGGATCTCAAAGACTGCCAGGAGGGCAATGGAAGCATCTCAGATTGCCAGGTGGGTAGAGATGAGCATTCGAGACTGTCTGAAGGTCTCATGGACTCGGGGGTGAGTTCAATTCAACAAAGAGTGTTGATGAAGATGGGATCAGTTGATCTCATAATCTGCTAGGAGGACAGTGGAAGCATCCCATATTGCCAGGTGGGCAGGGATGAGCAGATGAGTTGGAATCAGCCAGAAGAGTTGATAGAGAAGGTGAGCTCAAAGATAGAGTTGGATCAGCAGATGCAGCTGACAGAGGAGGAATATATGAGAGATATTGTAATGATTGGGGGAATATAGATATTCCTACCACTTGCCCAGGAGGAGGCAGAAGTCTGTGTTGCAGATGGTGCAACAACAACAGCAGAACAGTCAGCTGTGACTATCAGGAAAGAAGAGGGATTGGAGCATACTTTGGAAGCTACCCAAGCAGATGAAGAAGATGAGCATTCTGAGGAATGGCTCAATATTTTCAATTAGGAAACTGAGAGGACTGCAACATATGAGTTTGCAGCAGAAGAAGAAGAAGAGACAAACAACACTAGTTTGGCTGATCTGTATGAGGAAATTGAAGCCCTGAAGAGAAGGGTGAAGGTGCAGAGAATGCACATCCAACAGGTGAGGTTGGAAGAAGCTGATGAACAAGGCATGGGAGATCACAGTGATCTGCTCATGTGCCAAAAAAAATTTCAACTGAGGAGACTGCAAAAACAAAGCCAGCCACTGGAGAAGTTGGACCGAGTGATAGAGGACATCAAAAGACTGATGATAGGGTCAGCAGAAACTGCCAGTGAGGAGCGTCTCAGCAGAAGGAAGGAAGAAGCAACAGTAGCAGGAAGATGGAGCAGATGAACAACTCCAGAGAATGATTTGGGATCCAGGAGGATTTCAACAGTTGAGATGGGAATATCATGAGCAGGAGCTCATGATTTTGCAGCTAAGGAGTATGATGCAGGAGCATCTCTCCACGTCAGCCAACCACGTTAAGCGCACGTATTCAAAGCTGAAGAGAAGCACAGCCCTCATATTTTAATTTGTAATTGAATGTAATTAAATGTTTAAGTTGTTGAGCTGTGAAGCCATGCCTTTGCACAGTCTATAGATAAGAAGGCCTTTAATATTTGTAAGGCTAAGATCTAGATCCAGATGCTGGACTAGACAGCCCATTCAATGTAATTGAATATGGTAGGTAGATTGGAGGGAAGCGCTCTAAGAGCCCCCTCAGGAAAACAAATTTGAGGAGGATCTCATTTTGTAGTAAGTGGAGAAGAAGAGAATCTGCGAGTAGAGAGAAGAGAGAAAGAGTCGAGACCTTGTTACAAGTCGTGCTCAGGAACACATTGTAAATACATGCATTTTCCATATTAAATACAAAGAGAAATTTTTCCTGCAATATTCTATGTTGAATGGATGTCTGTGAGTGTTCTTTATATGCTATGAATGTATGCTAGGCAATTGCAGGTTGTTTTGATTTCAGGTGAAGGTCTTTGAGGCTTCATACCAAGAGGGTGTGACAGAACACTGCGGGTTCTGATAGCCGTGCACAAAGGATGCACTTATGAATTCTGCGGGTTCAGACAAAGACGTGTTGTGGCACAGGAACTGAAATCAACAACTCAGGTGAAGAACTCAAGGTTGCTGAACACCTTGGAGGCAAGGCTGTGTGGGAGAAGACACAGTTGCAGACATAATTCTGCTGTGGATTCTGTGAAGATCTATCAGGTGGGAATTGAGCCAGTGTAAGGAGTGCACAAAGATAGAACTCTGTTGTGAGTTCAGGAAGAAGAGACATAATCATTGGGGATTTTGAGAGCTCTGCCAAGTGGGCATTGAGCGGGTGCATAGGTGCACAGGAGGACAGAACTATTCAACGTTCTGGGAGAAGACACTCTGCCATGTGGGCATTTGAGTTAGTGTGCAGATAGGCCCAGGAGAAGAAAACTCTTTTGAGTTCTGTATTTTGAAGAAAGAATCCACTGAGGGATCTCCACAGGGTTTTTGAACACCCTGCAGACTCAGTAAGAGGTTGCTTGAGAAAACAGAGAGCCAGGAGGTCGTTACATTCTCCATCTGCGGGAGAAAGGAAAGAAAGAGCCGAGTTTCCTTGGATGTCGAAGCTACAAGAAAGCTCAGGAGGAACAGCATGTTTTCATGTGCTGGTGAGGAATCGAAGTCATGGAGCTCGCAGAGGAAAAAGAGGACAAAGGTCGAGGCCTTTGGAAACTTGGAGTTCTTCCAAGTGCAGGAAGAAAGTGCGTAGCTCAGGAGGGAGCACAACAACCGTCGGATCGACCGAAGAGATCTGGACCGTTGGTTTCTACGTCCAGGAAGGAGCAGGAGAAGCACACAGAAGAGGAGATCATTAGTTGTCAGATCTCACTCAGATACCCATCAACCGTTGGATCGGGTGAAGGCACGCAGAGTTTAGCCTCTGGAGTAAATGCACAAGAAGGATGGATCTGAACCGTCAGATCTTGAGAAAATTACCCATCAGTCGTCAGATCGGATAGGATTTGCATGAGGTTTACCATCTGGAATAGCAGAGGTGAATGTCCCGAAAGAGTTAGCTTATCAGGATATCGACACTCGGGCTATCGAAATTCTCGAGGTCGAGAAAGTCGAGACACTTCAAGTCTCAAAATAGCGAGAAATGATCTGAGCCGTCCGTTAGTGGAGACGTGTGGCGGAGATCGAGCACCCGTCAGTACTTTGGAGCATCGGAGTTCAGCATTTCATGAGTCCTGAGGACGAGGTGTCCGAGACATCAAAAGTCGCGAATTTGCGAGAGGCGATCGGGACCGTCCATCATAGGAGGACGCATGGAGGAGATCAGAGTATTCGAGAGATTTCTCGGAAGGAGAAGTCGTCTGTCGGTGTTACGGGAATCGGGAAATCGCGAGTCGGGATATCGACATTCCATGGACAGGAGATCGGGTAAGTCCACCTTGAAACCCCCGACACAAATCTGGGTCGTCCGTCTGAGAGAGGACACGTGTCACGTGATTGTCCATTCCGGAGATCCGGACACTAGACATCAGTATATCGGCACTTGAAAAATCAGAGTTCCTGAGGTCGTGAAAGTCGGGACATCAGAAGTATCGAAAACGCGAGGAGTAATCTGAACCATCCATTCTTAGGATGTGTGACAGCGATTGAGCGATATTGGGAAAAGTACCGAAAGATGAATCGTCAATCGGGAAATCGCAAGTCAGGATATCGGGAATCCCGTGGACAAGAAGTCCTTGCAACTTGGAATCGCGAAGTCCGAAACCATGACAAGGGGGGGAAGCACCATCAAGGGGCCTTCTGTCAGCATATCGGAGAATCGGGATTCGAGAGATCGGCAGTCCCGAGGACAGCTGCATTTCGGCATTGAAAAGTCCGAAACCCCGATACGAGGTATGACTGCGGTCATATAGGGGAAGGTCGCGTGGACCAAAAGTCTAGCCTGGAGGGATAACATGTAAAGGGCGTGCATCGATGAATCGACAAATCGGTGATCGGGAGATCATGGGGACAGAGGTTCGTGACATTGAGGATCGCGAAACCCCAAATCCCGATAGGAGGATACAAGGCTGCGATCTTATGAGAAGAAGTCGCATGGACTAGGGCATAGCCAGGAGGGGCTAAGGCTGGAAAGGAGCGTATCGGTGATTCGTAGATCGGGGATTCAAGAGGACAAGAACTCTCAACGTCGGGAATCATGAAACCCCGAGACCTGATATTACATTCCCCGTGGGGAATTTGTTCATGGTCGTCCAGAAGGCCGTGACAGGGTAAGAAGGACCTGTGGATCGGGTTGTTACCAGAGATTCCAACAGGGAATCGGAAGAGCCGCTTCGGCTCAAAAGGGAATTTGAACGATCCTGTGAGAAGGAGCACACGAGGAGGTGGTCACGTAACTCTTACTACATCAACTTGTTTCAGTATTCTTGAATGCCTAGTATTTGATAATGCTTCCTATTTTTCATCTCTTGAAATGAGTGATTTCGCTCTAGAAAAAGGAATAAAATTAAAATGCTCTGCCAGTTATTACCCTCAAGACAATGGTTTGGTGGAATCAACTAATAAAAACCTAATCAAAATCATCAAGAGAACGGCCTTTGAAAACCATAAAAACTGGCATAATGCATTATTTAACGCAATCTGGGCTGATAGGGTAACTCCTAAAACTGTTGTTGGTAATTCCCCCTTTTTTCTCGTTTATGGCAGGGAAGCGATTCTTCCACCACATGTCCTTCTTTCATCTCTGCAGTTATCGCAGAAGGTGAAAGAAGAAGACTATCCTCCCTTGGAGAGTTGGATTAACGCTTTGTTGAAGCCAGAAGAAGTAAGGGCCCAAGCAAAATGAAAATTGGATCAACATCAACTCATTGTCAAAAACTGGTTTGATTCCAATTCTGCCTCAGACAAAAATTTTGAGGTAGGTGATCTTGTCCTTAAGTGGGACAAACCTCATGAGGGGAAAGGAGAACATACTAAGTTTCAAAACCTGTGGTTGGGATCATTTTTAATTGCTGAAAAACTAGGTCCTAGTTTCTTTCGCCTGCAGAATTTAAAGGGACAGCCAGACACCTTTCCAGTGAATGGCCAAGCTCTCAAAAGGTACTTTACCTGATGACTCTCCCATACACCTCTTGTAAATATTTTATTTTTTGTTTTCCTTGCTATTTGTTTTTCTTTTCTGGTTTGTTTTTGTTGCCATTTTTGTTTATCGGTCTTTCTTTTTGAAACAAACATGCCTGCACCACGGGCTAGCTTAGGCACAGAAAACAAAATACTTCCCCTCGAAAATAACTGCTAAAAGTTGTCAGAACATTAATTGTTGTATTTCTCTAAAATTGTAGCCTTGTTAAAGATGACTTTTTGTTTGAAAAGCATTTTCTCGGTTTCAATCTGCACTTGAAAGTATTCACAACCATCTTTAAAAAGCTTTTTTTCATTGTCCCTGTTCTTTAAGAGAGCAACTCAATGACATCTCCCCGTCCTTGAAAATTGGTTTTATCAATAAATTGTTTTTCAGATCTTGATGAAGGTTTGCTAGAAAAATTTAAAGTCCTATGGAAATATTAAGTTGTGTTAAAAAACTGGAATTTTCAGCGTCACCCCGTTCTATTGAATATCTTTAAAACTATATTAGAATGTGAATAAACTCTCAGAGAGCTGTGGGAAGTGTTTGTAAACCCGCCGGGACACTGAACAGGTCTTCTAGCAGCAGGTAAATGCATGCATGACACGAAGATAACTTCGTCGGGGTATTGAACAAGCCTGCTAGCAGCGAAACAATGTCAGGTAAAAGAAAATTCTCAGGTATGAACTTTGTGTTGACCATAATCATCCTTCGTTCTCATTTGAAATTTCTTGGATAGGATACACATGTCAAAGTGGGTTAATTGACATCCCCGTCGAGGCTATGGACACCTACTGGCAGTAGTGGCCCATTCAACAATATTAGAGATTTTAACTTAACATCGTGGCTTTCTTTTGCCAAGTTTGTCACCAGTTTTTGTTTCTTTAAAAATAAAAGTTATCTGAAACTGGACTACGTCATGATTATTTGAGATGTTCAAATGACTTTTCAGTTGTTCTTTGATTTGAAGTTTTTCAGATTTTTCTAACCTGAACTCGTTCGTGTTACAGAGATAATTGCTTCTCCCAGCATGTCACCATTGTTGGCAGCAATAATATAATTGTTATTTTTTCCATATCAATTAAATGATCCACATAGCTGCCTACACAGGGTCATGAAATTTTATTACTCTTCATGAGCAGTTTTTGAAACAACAGTTGTAAATTGTCGCTTTTACCTAGTGTCTATTCATGCTTTGTTTTCATGACTGAAAGCATGAAAACTTGCGACTGTGATTACCATTGTGTTTTAAAATTTCATTGAAGGCAAATTGTTTATATAATTTATTATGGAGTTTTGATTCCTTGCCATGAATATGTTACTCTCTTTGTTTTTCATCCTTTCAATTCCAAGCATGCTTAAAAATTTGATGGTTTTATGAACAAAACACCCCCACCATTTGATTTTTTGTATAGTTTTGGTTTGATCCTTGGTTACGTTTCTTTTACAAAACTCTTGATTTTTCACTTACCCAAGCCTTGCAATCAAAATCATGATGCGCACACTCATCTTCGTTTTAATACTTTGGTCCTAGCTCATACTGAAAGCAAGGTGGCATACGATTTGCAGACTGCCATTATCTCTAATGATGGCCTCAGGTTTCACAAACCTCTTGGCATGCGTTTTAATTAAACGACTATCCCATCGTATGAGTCTTTACAACGTTCATTGTTGGGCTCGAGGTTATGGCTCTGTTTCGTTTTTACAAACCCTCCCTGTATGTTGTTTTTGTTTGATTAACCTCCCGTCCAGTATGGCTCCTGTCGTGAGAATTGAACCAAACTGTATCCAAACCCTACTCTTATACGATGATGCCAAAGGAGATTTGGAGAAAAGTGGTTGGCTCGTTTTCATTAGGAAGTTTTAGGGTTTTAATTTACAGGTTTCCCAACAATTCGCGTTCTCCTTTGATGGTTGTAGAGAAAAAGTTGTGATGTGCAACTGGAAGTTACCAAGGAGTTTCTGATTCAAGCCACAAGGTTACCAGCAAGCGATCAGAGATGGTTTAAAAACGCAAAAGTGGAAGAAGTCCCTTGGACCCTGTTGTTTACATCTTGAAAAATAACAAGTTGTGATAAAGGTATGCCCATTTCATTCCTAAAATCTCGGTGGCACGATTTGCTCGCTGTGGTAAAGCAATTTGTTACATGTGAGGGACAGTTCGGGCTTGTATTTTTGTACCATTTGCATATGCTTATGAGTTTTATGGATTTCCCTTTGAATATGCCATATTACTTACTTAGGAGTCTTTATAAAATGGGGAAAATATACAAGAAAAATTAGTCAGGGTCTATCCTTTTTCATCACGGCCTAGTTAAAATCCTGCTCATACATCAATTAGTCATAAAATGACAACTGGGATGCGTTTATAATCCTAAATGGCTATGGTAACCCTGAATTGGGAGAAGTAGATAAACTTGTTGTTGAGGAGACCCTTTTCCACCCGATGGAATCCCTCTCACCTCCCCAGACTCGTGTCTCCTCCCCTAACAGCGAACCCTTGATTGATCCTAAGGTCATTCAATAGGCTAGTCAATAGATTACACATCCAACTGACTGTGTTAAAAACATAAAGAAACCTACAGGAAAGAGATTTAAGAGTAATATTGATATCAATTTTAAAAACAAAAGAGTTGGCAGGCTAATTTCTAGGAGACTTCGTAATAAGTCTAATGCTCATCCGAGTTCAATCAATATGATCAAAGTTCGCAAAAGATCAGCCTCTAAAATTGAGAGGTTCATCGCTACAGAAGACTTTCAGTCATTCGAGCCACAACTTGAAGGACCCTATAATTTCATTGACAATTTACCTCCCTGTTTGAAAAACAATCCAGAGTTTCCTGGTGTCAAGTTTTGCAATAAATCCACTATCTATATGGAGAGCGCTCCAGTCCATGATCTTGTTTGTTCTGATGCAACTGCCACACAGTCAAAGTGTGAGGTCTGTTTATCGTGGATTGAATGATATTATACGGATATCCCATTTCTACAGTCACGGGTTAATGTTTTGAAAGAGCAGATCGATGTTTTAACAAATGAAAACCACAGGCTTGAATCTGTCCTCTAGGGGAAAGAAAAACATATTAAAACCATAGGTCATGTGATATTTAAAAACGTTGAGGCTGCTACAGCCATTGTAAACTCCAAGGTTTCATGATACGAGTTGATTGCATGGTTACAGGTATGATCTCTTAGATTAATAGAATGTTTGTTTTCATTCTTAAGTTAGATTATTTGGTTTGTTAAATAAGCTATATTTTATTATCAAATTAGTTTGTTTTATTTATTAAATAAAATGAGATTTCATTTACTAAATAACTAGCTACATAATCGTAAGATTCTGTAGCCAGTTATATCAATTCGAATTGTGTAAATTAATGACAGAAAATGTATCTAAAATCTTTCTATTTTCTTTTTCTTTCAGGATGTTCAGGGATCCATGATGTCAAAAATGATTTGGGGCACTCTTTAGACCTTCCAGTCATATCTATGATGTATTTTGAATGAACATAAATGAACTATTGTTAGTTTTTTAGGATTTAGTAGGATCAGGGTGGTTGCATCCCCCCTTATTTTTGAAACAAATAATTTGATCTCAAGAAAAGAAACAGTTATCTTTCCTGAGGCCTTTATAAACCTATGATTTTGTAAACAGTTGATCATCTTGGCCTGAGACTAGAGTATGGACAATTACACATAGACTTGAATGAAACATATTTCATATTACAGCTTTAGCTTTTGTGTATCATGTTTTAGTCTAAGTTCTGTTTATTTCAATGTGATAATAGATGATGATAGCCTTTGTCTTCATGATTTATTAGAACTTGAGATAATTCATTTTTTTTTACATTATGTCCATATGTTATGTTTCAGATATAATACAGGGTGATCATCAATTCAATTCATTTTATGAGATTTATCTCTAATTTTTTGTTGAATGTTTAAATACAAGTTCTTACAAGGAGACTTATCTCATTGTAGTTACTTGTAAATCATAAGATCATTGTGACTGTGTCCATTATATGTTTTGTTATCAAAACTCAATCTCCAACATATTGTTTCGCATTTATTCAGAGCAATGTTGCAGGTTTACTTCTCGGATAAAGGCGGATGGATATTCTCTATTGTACAGACGTTGGATGCATAATAGGTTAGTCTGTTATTTTATTTCGTTTGCTTGCTTATTATAGAAGTTCTTATATATAGAATGATTTCCACTATCTATATCTTTCTGTTTAATTAAGTAGTTTAATATTTGATTTTATGAATGTATACATACAAGAAAA
>JZKD02S0109041.1:297160-327827 GCA_000966675.3 Picea glauca | reverse complement strand
TAACTCATGACGAAGTTGAAGAAGAAGATGACATCAATTGCTTTGGGGATGAAAATGATTCCTCCTTTTTGACACAAGTAGATTATGAGGAAGCTCAGATGGACGAACAAATTCATGAGGCAAGCATTGAAGAATATTTTTATCAGACATATGATCAACCAGGTTACAATTTAAGATCTAAGACTGCTGCTCCAAAGCCATTGCTTTCTACTCCCGAGAAAAAGAAGGAAGTTGTTGCCAAGAAGCCTGCTGCTCCTGTAAAGCAGACCTCCAATCCTGCAACACAGCAGCAGAAGCAATTGCAGCCCCAAGCCAAAGAGAAAGTCATCCTTAGAGCTCCTCCTAACAAGGTAAAAACTTCTGATAGATTATCATACTCTTTTAATTTCGAATCAAAAATTCAGAAATTAAAAATACCTATCCCATTGACTGAACTTATGAAGAATGACATTTTCAAGTCTGCTATCCTGAGTCCCTTGAACCAAATACTCCTTGAGCTGTTGATTACGTAAACGTACAACATGACAATCCAACAGTGACTATAGGACCTATGGTAGAAGACCGAGATGACTCTTGTCCACCCTTCTACATATCCCTAAATATCCATGACAAGGTCCTTTACAACTGCTTGCTTGATTTGGGAGTGTCACACAATCTTATGCCTAAAGTAGTGATGGATGAACTTGGTCTTGATGTCACAAAACCTGATCATGATCTCTTCTCTCTTGATTCTAGGAAAGTCAGATGCCTCGGCCTCATAAAAGACCTTGTTATAAACCTTGCCCAGTTGCCAATGAGAAACATGGTAATGGACGTTGTGGTGGCTAATATCCCACCCAAGTTCGACCTCCTCTTATCACGTTCATGGAGCAAAAGACTGGTGGGTACCTTACAGATGGATCTTTCATATGCCACAGTCCTGGTGTTTGGAGGAGAGCTAAAGAGACTTTACAGAGAGAATCAATTTCCCTACATCATTAGTGATGGGAAAAATTATGTAAATCATCCCATTTATGCTTTAGAAACGGACATTGGCTCATGCATTCTTCAAATAGATGATTCTCAGCCAGCTCCTTTATAGCTCACAAAGCCTACCTATCAACATACTGACGAAGAGATTATTCTCATGTGGACCATGCTCTTTGATGGTGCCAGTACCAAAGACTCAGCAGGTGCAGGTGTAGTTTTTATTTCTCCTTCGAAGGAGGCTATGCATTTGTCTTTTAAGCTTGATTTAAAAACTACTAACAATATAGCAGATTATGAGGCTTTGCTATTGGGATTAAATTCTACCAAGATGATGGGAATCAAAGGACTAAAGTGTTTGGAGACGCGGATCTCATCATACAGCAAGTAAACAATACTTTCCAAGCAAAACATGTCAAATTAAAAGCCTGCAAGGATGAGGTATCGAAAATTAGGGACTCTTTTTCCATTTTTGACATTTCTTATGTACACAGAGCTATGAATCATCTTGTTGATTCCCTTGCTATTTCAGCCAGTATGTTTATTCCTCCCATTCCTCCTAGACTCAATTATGAAATCCAAGTCAAATATATACCATCTTTGCCCAACAATATTAAATATTGGAAATTTTTTGAAGATGATGATGAGCTTAGTACATTTCTCCAGGTGGTAGATGAATTTTTTGATATGCGTATTGACCAGAAAAATCAAAATGTAGAGGAATCCAAGAAGCCTAAGCTAAAAAGAAAAACGGGTCAGCATGATATCGTTCAGCTGCCCAACAATTATATACCTCGGGGTTTGGTTCCTCTTGAGAAGCTTTTCAATCATAAAGATGTCCCCTACAAACCTGATAAGAAGGAGAAAGATCCTGCTATCCATGAGCACAATATAGGAACCCAAAATCATCCTAAATTCATAAATCTGTTTGTTGAATTAACCATTGATCGGAGGTCTGAATATTGCAGCATTATGAAGGAATTCGCTGATGTTTTTGCTTGGAAATACAGTGATCTGAAAACCTATGACCCTGAGGTCATTCAACATAAGATTCCCCTCGAGAAATACATCATCCCTTTCAAATAGAAACTGAGACCTATCAGTCCTCTCCTATTGTCTGTAATTGAAAGAGAAATCAAAAAACTTCTTGATGTTAAAATTATAATCCCTTTAAGATACTCTAAATGGATTGCAAATCTAGTGATAGTGAGAAAGAAAAATGGTGAGATCTGGTTATGTGTTGACTTTAGAAATCTAAATAAATGCTCAAAGAAATACAACTATCCCATACCCAAGATGGGACATTTGCTACAACGAATTTCAAGGGCCACTGTCATGTCTTTCCTAGCTGGTTTCTCAGGCTATAACCAGATTTCTGTACATCCTGATGACCAAGAAAAAATTGCCTTTACTACTCCTTGGGGTACCTTCATGTATGCCAATATGCCATTCGGATTGATGAATGATGGGGCCACTTTTCAGAGGGCCATGGACATAGCTTTCGTGCGAGAAAAGGACAAGTTTGTCCTCATCTATCTTGATGACATTACAGTTTATTCCAACAGTCGTGAAGAGCACCTGAAGCATATGAAAAGAGTATTTCTGAAGTGCAAACAGTTCAGGATTTCATTGAACCCCCAAAAGTCCCATTTTTCTCTCAAGAAGGGCAAGCTCCTAGGCCACATCATTTCAGCAGAAGGTGTGAAAATTGATCTAGCTCGGGTGGAAGAAATTCAGAGGTTTCCATACCAAGGTCAAAGAAGGATATCCAATCTCTACTCAGTAAGATAAAAAATTTCAGAAGATTTATTCCAAAATTCGCTACTGAGTTAGTGAAACACATAACTTCTATGCTAAAAAAGGGATGTGAGATAAATTGGACAGACAATGCAAGAATTTCATTTCAGGATATCAAATAGGCTATCATAGAATTCGCCACTCTAATCAGTCTGGATTACACCAAGAACTTCTATATTTTGTCCTTTGCTTCCTATGACACAGTGGCATTAGTCTTGTTACAAAAAGATGATGAAAGTCTTGATCACCCAGTGGCCTTTTTCAACAAAACACTCAGAGATGCTGAACTAAGGTATGATCCTATAGAAAAACAAGCTTATGCTCTCATTAAGTCATTAAAAGCTTTCAGAATTTATATCCTCCATGCAAAGGTTATCGCCTATGTTCCTTCATCCTCTGTGAAGGATGTTTTGACTCAGCCTGATATTTATGGAAAGAGAGCTAAATGGATCACAAAGATAATCGAATTCGACATAGAAGTGAATCCCACTAAGTTGGTAAAAGGCCAAGGCCTTGCCAATATTTTGACGGAAGAAAACTATGATCTTTTGGACACCATAACAACCAGCAAGTGGCCAAGAATTTGTTTTCATGTGAGTGTTATTCAGGTATTATTCATTTTTTACAGAAGTTGGAAGTTCCTCCTGAACTTAGCATGACTCAAGCTCGAGCCCTTAAGCTCAAAGCAATTAAATTTTGCATTTATAATAATCTTTTGTATTGGAAAGATCCTGTTGGTTTACTACTAAGATGTTTAGACAAAGAAGAGTCAGTTGAAGTCATACATCAATTTCATTCAAGTATTTGTGGAGGCCACCATTACTGGAAGACCACAACTCATAAGATTTCAAGGGCTAGGTACTATTGGCCTTTTCTTTTTTCAGATGTGTGCGCCTTTGTGAAATCTTGTGATAAATGTCAAAGATTCATAGGAAAACAACAACTAAAATCTCCGCCCCTGAGACCTACTGTAGTGAATGGTCCTTTTCAGCAATGGGGTTTAGATTTTATAGGCGAGATTAATCCTTCATCTAGTGGTCAGCATAAATGGATCTTGTTAGCCACTGGCTATTTTACAAAATGGATAGAGGCAATTCCCACCAGGAATTCCACTCATCAGGTCGTCATGAAATTTCTTTATGAGAACATCCTGAGTAGATTTGGTTTCCCAAAAAGGATAGTAACAGATAATGCAGCAACTTTCAAATTCGATGCATTGGTTGACATGTGTAAATCAATGGGCATTCAATTGGTACATTCTACTCCCTACTACCCTCAAGGTAATGGCCTTGCAGAGTCATCCAATAAGAGTCTAATCAGAATCATCAGAAAGCTGTTGGAGGAGAATCAAAAGAGTTGGGATTCTAAACTAAAGTTTTCTCTTTGGGCAGACGGAGTAACTAACAATAAATCCTAGGAACTTCTCCCTTCAAACTGGTCTATGGTACTGATTCCATTTTCCCTATTCACCTAGTTTTACCAGTGGCTAAATTTTTTCAGGAGGAGCAAACTGAATCAAATGATATGATAAGAAGAATTCTTGACTTGGTAGAACTGTAGCAGGTCAGAGAATAGCTAGTGGATAAATCAGAGGCTCATCAAAAGAGGATCAATGACACTTTTGATAGAAAGGCAAAGGTGGATGATTTTCAGGTTGGTGACTCGGTTCTGAAATGGGACGCCCTCAGACAAGATAAAGGAAAACACGACAAGTTTAACTCTTTGTGGACCGGTCCTTTCATGATAACTCAAGTACAACACAACAACACCTTCATTCTGCAAAGTCTGGAAGGTAAATAAATGTTTGGTGGCCCGGTTAACAGGCATTTTCTGAAACTCTATTTTATCTAAGGCTTTGGAGCCTTGTCATTGTAATTTTATTTTCCAGCTTTTGTTTTTATAGAATAACTCCATGCCCAATGGAAACACTAGTATATAGTTTTAAATTTTCTTTTCTTAGGAACGACATTGGTTCTTTGGTTCTTGAAACCTCATAGGGAGGCTTCCATCCCCAATAGGAGTCAGTGTTATCTCCTCAAATAAATCAATCAAGATTTTTCTTTTTAGGTGATAGGGAGTCTTCTAAAAAGATACTTTTTAAAAATTTTAAAGGTTCATTTTTCGAAGCTTTACCCATGTAATAAAATTTAAATAAAATTTCATTTAGTTTTTGTTTGATCTAATTCAAATCTCAGGTTTCAGTGGCTTAGGCGAACATATCGATTTTTCATTAGTCACCGAAAGTTTTAGCTTTTAGAAGCTTAAATAAAGGAATCCAGGGCCATTTTAGCCACTGAAATTGTTGAAGCAGGGAAAGACCAAGCACGTCCTATCACACGTTTCAACTGACGGGTTCGACGTTTCCATGATTACAAAAGCCACCGAAAGGACTGGAGAAAGAACCATTCACGACTGGAAAGCTGATCCCACTGTGATATAAGCGAATCTTTCAAGATCTCTATTTCATTAAGTCATGCGCTTATGTACTTCCCATTGATTTCAATTATTCACCATGACTGTTGCACATCACCAACCGTTTTACCGCACTCCTTGCAATCAGTGCCACATTCAAAATATCAGCCCAGTTATCTAAATTTTATCTAAGCTGAGCCAATTTTCGCTAAGTCCACGCAGTGTAACTCTTCCCGAAATCCGCTCCTTCGATCACAGGTGTGAGAAAACATCGTGGCAAATGAAGAAAGGAACGTTGACACTGAGGAAGGAGATCAAAGATATTGGTTACCTAGAATCACATCCCAAGGTATGTAAAATGTTCAAGGATGCAGGGTGTTACAATTTTTGCAAAAAATTATAGAGTTTTCATCAGCAGGTGGCAGAGCCTTTCACTCTCAATTTCGATGGAAAGAAAGCAATCATTGGCTGGGATGAATTTGAGATTGATGAAGCCCTCATAGCTGAAGTCACAGAGCTTCCCACGACTGGAGAGAAAATGTTTAAAAGCATTGTTATTAAGAATGTTGAATTCAGAACCTATTTAAAACCAGAACATAGGGGTTTTGTTTGGAAGAAAGATATTCCTGTATCTTTCCTTGAAGATAAATGGCAGAAGTTATTGAAAGCTATAATGGTTTATATAACTTGTGAAGGGTGATACAACAGGGTGATGATTTACCATTTTAAACTTATAAACCATTTGACAGGTAGAAACCCACTCAATCTTCCCTATTTCCTCCACCGAAGCTTATCCAAGATGGCTCATCAAGTCAAGGCCAAACCTAGTCAAGTTGCAGGTAGATTATCCCACCATAGTTTAATCAAACTATTGGTTTGCGAGCTGTTGCAAAGAAAAGGTAAAGAGTGGAATTAATTCTTATTCTGGAATGATTTCCAGACTGAGGTTCATCCAGAGGCCAAAAAGAGTCCTCATTCCAAGAAATCCTCCACTCCTAGAAGTGGAAAGAGGAGGAGGAGAGATATCTCTCCAACCCCAGACAATCAACCCTCTCCTTCCTCTAAGATGGGCAAAACTAAGAATAAGTTTAATTTTAACAATGAAGAAGAAGAGGCCAAAGAATTCCCAGTGAACAAAAACATTCTCAATCTTCCTTACACTGACTCAGAAGATGAAGAGTAGCAGTTTGAAACAGGGCACGAGGATTCAGTTACCACAGGGCGTGACAATTATGTTTTTGTGGATATATACACAACAAGTTATGAGAACCTTCCATAATGTACACCCCGAGAAGAACAAGAACCACAAATTGCAGAGGCCTCATCTAGCAAACAAGTGAAGTGAAATAAATCAAAAGAAATCAAGAAGCTTAAGAAGAAGCTAGTCGAGCAAGAAGTGCTTCAAAGGGTAATAAAAACCAGGTATGAAACCCTATCAAAAAACTTTGTAGAAAGAAACTCATCTTTGGAAAGACTAGCCCATGAAAGCATAAAGGAGAAGAAAAAGAAAAACAAGATTGTAAAGGACTACAACAGCTTATGGAGAGTAGATCAGTGTTTGAAGAAAAAGGTCAGGGCTTTGAGGAAAAAATCAATGTCTTGAAAACACCAAGCTCATGCTTCTCTTGAGACCCTTGCAGAGGTGGCAGTTCAGTGCAATGAACCAGAGGCAACCAGTAACCCTACAAATTTTGAGCAAGATACACAAGCCTAAAAAGATCAGTCCCGAGGCGTTTTTGAGCTAAGACAAGGGTATTTTTGAAATTTTGATAATCTCATGTTTTGGTGGCTTAGGAGAACATATCAATTGTTCATTAGCCACCAAAAGCAGAGCTTTTGATAGCTAATTGGCCCAAATTCTATTTTCTCTAGCTACCAAGCACTGATAAGGCAGAAAGGTAATGTTTTTGCACAGGTCCAAGTTTTTCTTGTCCAAAGGACTCAAAAATGGTTCCAATCGATGGAAGATAATTAATGACATCTTTATCAAGAGTTTGTTTTGGTTTTGGAGATGCTTTAAAAAGACAGAAAAGGTAAACAACAGTTAGCTATTGTCAAGGATATAAGACTATTTGACTGTCAACAGGTGTTAAGTTCGGCTCCTCCCATATCACATGAGATCCACCAGCCTTGGAAGGCCCACTACACATGCCAAGAATCTGAAGAACATAAATATCAGTTGAGAAGTTGAATTGATCTAGTCTACTTGGGCTAATTATTGATTTTCTATTTTTGGCAAAATTCGATCGAGTAATCTAGGATTTGGAAACTGTTTGTAAAAGGCTATAAAGTCAAGAACATTTGATGAACATAGGGTTCGATTTTGAGTTCTGTAATCTACTATTGTTGTATAAAAGACACTTTATTTAATATATTAAGCCTACAAGCTTCTTTCATTTGTTATTGTCATACTCTCCTTCATCTTTGTCTATGCATATGAGTTGAAATTGTTCTTTTGTCTATGTTTAATGGTCCCATGGTAACTGCCATCTTACTTTTGACTGTTAAGCAAGAATCATAAGCATCTTTGGCTAGTTTGTTGACCCATCATATATATTGTCTATGTATGTTCTGGTTAATTGATTGGTTTTCTTATCCATTTGTTTTACAAACCTATCTAATAATAGCTCCCGAAGGCCTTGTATTGCATGAATATAGCTAGACTGTCTTGAAGGTACAATACAGTGATTAAGATATTCATCTGGATCCAAACCCACATCTATTATTGAGAAAATAGTTACCCAAAAGATTAAGTTACCAGGCATCTCTGATATACAGCCTGGGAGAGTTTCCTACAGTGATAACAGGTTTGAGTCCCAACTTATTGTACCCATACCTTATCGGGGACATGCACGAAGAAAAATTAATGAAGAGTAGATCACTCTGATACCACTGATCCAGATTTAGGAGCAGAACAAACTAATTAATTGATTGAATACAATAAACACATAGACATGAAGAATAACAAAAATATCTAGTGAACAATATCTTTTATTAAATAATGAAATAGGATGAAACTGTAAAACTACAGAACTGAAATACTTGCTCAAATGGTGGTAGCTATATCTGAGAAGAGATGTGGCTGATACCTGCATCCATCTTAGCATAATGGATTACAATGAGGCTCCAAAGGCCTTTTTGATATACTCATGAATGCCAAAACCCTAGACATCCAAAAACCTAATCCTAGAAGCCGAAATGTAATATCCCCTTCTCATTGACACAAGGGCTCAGGTACATAGTAGTCTAGATACCCCTCTAGACTATAGTCCAAGATAAGCAAGGGGAAGGAAATGTGGGTTTTGTCACTAAAAATATCTGAAGTTTTATTATTAAAGTGACTTTGGTAAAAGACTAAGGAATATTAAATTAAAACCCTTAGCAAGTGGCAAAAGAAACTCAATGGAAAATTGTAAAAGGAGGTATAAAGGAAGGTTAAGGGCACACCTCTTGGTATTATATTCTCATTATTCACTTTTCACTTTGCACTCTTGAGCTATACAACTTACGTTTTGAGGGTTTTGAGTAAACAAACCCTAGCCACTAGATAGAAGCCCTGGTTCTTGGCCGAAAATTGGATGGGAACGTTACAATGGTATCAGAGAGAATTTTCTTAGCCATCCTATGCAAAGTAACAAGATGACCAAAAGAAGAGGTTGTGGGGGCCAACCCATGACAATTAATCCAGAAGAGGAAGAGCAGGAAGGCAACATGGGAGAGACACATGAGACAGAAAATGCTACATATGAAGAAACTGAACTTCTGGCAGATAAAGTAGCCCATATAGTGAAAGAGATACTTCAAACCAATCAAGAAAACATGCTACATACTCTGACTAAAATGCAGAACCACTTATCATTGGGATAGTTTGAGATCCACTTATCTCTTACCAATTTTCAAAGGGGACATGATAGAATGATAACAATGTTGGAAGAACAGAGTAAACATCAGGGAATCCTTTCTCAATTTTTGATGGAGATGAAGCATGGAAAAGAACCACCCCTATATGGTGGAAATCATGAATCTCGTGGAGGTAATGGGAATCATGAAGAATTTATACACAAAGGTCAAATGGAGGAACATCACTCCAATGAGGGAAAGCCAGTTATTTCCCATATAGTCAGCAAAACCACCCCTAGACCATAAATGCCTACATTCCTCAACACACAAAGAAGGGAAGCTAATGCATCGGATTCAGAAAGACTGTGGGAAGAATGGGAAACAATAGAGAGGGAATAAAACACTATGAGTGCATGATTTAGGAGATAGGTCTCTATGGGAGAGTACTTCCACTTGAATATTAAAAGAAGATCCAAGGACCGTTACAGAGGTATAAATGAACTTGGACAAAAAGCAGGGAAAATGGAGCCACCAAATTTTGATGGATCGGATCATCTTTCAGTTACAACATGGGTAAAAAAGATGGATGCATACCTCCAATTGAACCTTATGGATGAAAGGGAAGCTATCAAATTTTCAACTATGTACCTGATGGGAAAGTCACATGAGTGGTGGTTTCATGGAATAACAACATTGGGTCATGGTGCATCACCTCTTACTGAGAATTCCCTCAAAGGATCATTGACAAGTTTGATAAGGGAGACCCAGATCATCATTTCAGGGAGCTTACACAACTTAAACAGACAAGTTCGGCTGAGGCCTTTATTAAAGATTTTCAAAGAGTATCAGTTATGGTTCCAGATGTGGCAGAATCAAGTTTACTTATTTTTTTCATAGAAGGACTGAAAAAAACAATGAAAGGGTGGGTTAAGGCATTCAAGCCCATAGCCTTACAGGATGCCATTGAATGCACCAGGAATTTAGTGGGGCCAACCAACAAAAACATGTTCACACCTAAACCACCCATGGTTCATAGGGACCATGACACTAGACCAATGGACAGAGGAAAAGGGAAGTTAGATGAGGCTACAAGAAGATATCTAAGGAGTAAACAACTATATTACACTTACAAGGATCCATGGAAACCAGGGAATATATGTTTAGGCAAGGGGAAAATACACTATGTCGAGGTAGTATATGATAGTGAGGAGGAGGCAGATGATGAAGAATATGGGGATATACATACTATGCAAGAAAACCTCAGAGAGGAAGAGGAAGCACTACTGGATCATGGAACACCAGATAAAGGCCATAAAAATATCACCATTTCTTCTATGAGTGGGATACCGAAATTCAACACCTTTAGAATAAAAGGAGTAGTTCAGAGGGAAAGGGACACTGTGTTGATAGATGGAGGAGCCTCCCACAATATTGATATAGCCATGGTATAGAGGATACATCTACCCACAGTGGAATTTGAAGGATTCTTGGTTGAAGTAGCAGGGGGTCGTACCATAGCTTGTGACATGTACATTCAACAAATGAACTTGACTCTAGTCTGATACACCTTAACACAGAACTTCTATATGGTAAACATTCTCAACACTTCTAGGGGTGCAATGTATCAACACTTTAGGGCCTATCACAACCAACTATAAAAAAATGGGTATGTCCTTCAACACGGATGAAGGGAAGAGAGTTATGCTTAAAGGAATTACAGGGGATTCTCCTAGAATCGTGATGGTGACAAAGATGAATGCCATATTCAGGTGAGAGGAGATAGCCTACGCAAATGAATGATTTATTTTGGATACTAAAGAATAAACCCACAAACCATACCCTCCATATATACAAAAATTTCTCAGCAAACTGTTAAAGTTTCTACTATTATTAGGTTACCTTTCAATTTACTAGATAACAAAGAATAAATAGGATCACTAAGAGAAACAAAATCACAAGAGTACACAAACATTTATCCTGGGAAACCCTCAAGGGGAAGAAAACCCAACAAAACTTCCTTAATATAGATATCCAATACAATGCCAAGACAATGAACCAAACAACATAGAAATTCCTCTCCCAAGGATGCGCCTCTCTCTCTCTTCCTTCTTCCGGCAACTGGTAATTACAGTTTCCTTCAATACTTGTGCACTAGATGAGTGAGCTGAGTGTGTGTTCAAATGAGGCATTGACCTCCCTTATTTATACAATTCTGGCACGTGTGGAAGTGTCTCTTCACTGGCAGGGTCGACTTCTTCTTCTGGGTGGTTATAACCACCTTTAATATATTATGGGGCCTCTTTAATATATATTGGGGCCGACTTCTTATTTATCCTATTACAATTAGGGTTTGACCAATCCACAAAAGGGGATTTGGTCAATTATAATGACCGACATGATCAATCCACAAAAGGGGATTGATCTAATCAATAATAAATATATTTTATCTTTATCCACAAAAGGGGATAAGAATATTTTTTGCAGTTACACAATATTTTAACACTCCCTCTTAACAAGAAGGATATTCTTTATCTTTTGACAGGTCATTGGATGTCAACATCAACTAGGTAGCAACATCCACTGGATAGCATCATCATCTGTGCAACATCATCAACGGGGTAACATCATCGACTGGATAACATCATCGACTGGGTAACATGAGGCATCAATATCTTCCACTTGGTCATCTGGCATCATGATTACTAACTGGCATATCTATAAATCATCGGAAGTTTTGTTCTCTTTATCTTCGTGCATAAGATACTCTTTCTTATCTTCACACAGAAGATGTCTTATCTTCACATAGAAGATGTACTATGAGTTTTTCCATTCCTTTTATGTTCTCCCTTCTCTTGTAGTCATCTATATCACCCATCCACTAGGGAGGACTACTACCATAGCTTCACTCCTAGTCATCCCACATGAACTAGAGAAGCTAAGATGCTAGCCTGGGCAATACTAGACTCTGTTTCCATGATCTGCGTAGGATCACAACACAAACCTCAATAACCAACTAACCATTCCACATGGTCAAGGTTTGTGTTCCAGGCTACTCAATCCTTGGCTAGAGGAGAGTATATGTCCGCTACCTGTTGGAGAAACATCCACATTCCTCTCTACGAGGGTGGGCACACCCCTCTCTACGAGGGTATTCTAGCATGTCCCTAGAGTATCCAAAACTCAACACTTGGACATAGGCCAACCTTGGAAAATTTCCCATTCCCCTTCTCTATGAAGGTCTACTTGTGGGATTGCTCATTCCTTCTCTACGAAGGTCTCTTCCTTCTCTGTGAAGGTCTAGTTGTGGGATCTAAAAGAATCTCTTATGGTCCAAAATATTTCAATGGTATAATACCATGATACCCATCTGCTAGGCACCATCCATCTACTAGATAGATTCCATCTTGATCAAAATATCTAGGCACCATCCATCTTCTTTTCTAACTGCATCAAATCATGATCCTTCATTTCGAACTCGGAGACATGGCTCCCTCTTGCACCAAGCTAATAGCTTCTAGTCATCATCCTTGAAGTTTTCTTCTGTAATGTCCTGGGTGCCTTCTTGAGTTCGAATATTTCTTTCTTTCTGTCTTCATATTGGATCAACCTGCTCCCTCTGTATCTTTAAGAATGGTACTGGAGAAACATGTAGTTACCCGCATCTCATCCACTATATCTGAGTATCCATCTTTTTCTTCATCTTGAATATTTTTCTTCTACATCTTTAGGAGCCTCCTGCTCCTATATGAATATCGGATATTGTCTGGTCTTCACTGAATGTCACCATATCATACATCCTTGTCGTTTTGTCTAACTTCTGTAATTCACGGCATAATTTCTTTCTTCCAAGACTTGTAAACTTACTTACAATATGATTTCTTTGTCACTCTCATGAGTGATCATACATGAAATAAATATTTTATCTCTTTCTTCATCATCTTCTTTGATACTTCCTTCATAATTCTACATAGAAACTGAAGTAAAATGAGGTTAATTAACATTCTCACAAAAATCTAACTTGTAATGATAAATTATTGAAGTAAACAAGATACTATAAATAAACATGAATACTTATCTTTTGTTTTTGTGTGGGGAGGCTCCACGGACTCCACCATTTGCTATCTTTCTTCAAATCAACTATATTCAACTTAAAGTGCATAATCCTTAATTTTTGCTAAAGATTTCTTTGAGGGAGGATATTCCTCTTCCTCTACCACATGTGCTTGATGCCTTCTTTTCCCTTTTCCTTGAGGAGAATCATAGGAAAAGTGTCCCAACTTTTGACAGTTGTAGCATCTGATCTTTGAAACATCTTTCTTCTTGATCGGAAAATCCACAGTGTAGTCAATAGATTGTCGACGTTTCGGATCCAGATCAGGATCCATCTTTATCCTAAATATGGATCCTGATCTTGATCCAAAACATCTACAATCTATTGACTACACTGTGGCTTTTCCGATCAAAACCGAAAATCCCAACCACAACAATCTCAATCATCTTTCTTCTTGTATGGAACTCTTACGGAGTTAGCTTCTTTATTGTTCCTTCTAAAGGAAATTATTTTGTTCTTTTGAAATGTAAGAGCTTCCTCTTCATCAACAATTAATCTCTTATGTTGGTCTGCAAGTCTAGATCCTTCGTGTGTGAAATCTGCCCATAATTTATCAAACTTGGGTAACTTGCTTCTTGCACACACTCCTTGTACAAAAGGAATCCAAAATGTTGGAAACCCATTTAGGGTTGTGGTTACAAGATCCTTGTCACTAATGACATCTCCAATAGCTGCAAGTTGATCTCTGATCTGAGAAACTCTCATAAGGTAGGATGTGGCAGATTCTGAGTTGTCCATCTTCATATTACAAAGTTGATTTCTTAAGGTAAGATTATGGCTAATGTATTTTCTTTCATATAACCTATTGAGTGCTTCATACATTTGCCTTGCTGTCTGTAGTTCAGATATATGAGGGATCAAGTGATCTTTTACTGAATCTGACACGATTCTATTTTCTTTCTTTTCATTCTTCTTATGCTTGGTCTTTTGCTCTTCTTCATCTAGTTCTGGTACACCCACTGTAACATGTTCTAGGAGATCATTCTCGTCTAGAATCATCTGCAACCTATGATTCCAAGATCTGAAGTTTCTAGATCCATCCATCCTTCCTTCTACCCTCATGTTGGTAGCCATTGTTTCTTGCAGTAGAAACCCTAGCCCTTCGGGCTATAGAAATAATAATAAATCAAATTTTTTGGATTTCAAAACTGAGCTGACCAAAAGATGCGCTGGACTGAGGCGAGTATGCTGGTACAGTCAGATTTCTGAAAATCCAAATTTTACCCTTTCAAACTTGATTTGCGGATTTCTGGACTAGTGCTTCTGGTTTTCTGGTACTTTTGGTACTCTGGTACTTCTGGTACTCTAGTTTTCTGGTACTTCTGGTACTTTGTGAAAACTATGGTTTCACTTTCCGGGAGATCTAGCCACTGATAATGTGCGCTAAAGATGCCAAAATGTTCCTTGAGGTAGGGCACACCTTTCTAGATGGATTTGGGGTTGAAAACCTTCTTCAATAAAAATCCCTAATTTTCATGTACGACAACAATGACGTTTTTCTTTTTCCTGTGAAAGATGCTCTCTTCAGTTTAGATCTGATACCATGTTAATGTTTGTGTTATTATTAGGTTACCTTTCAATTTACTAGATAACAAAGCACAAATAGGATCACTGAGAGAAACACAATCACAAGAGTACACAAGCATTTATCCTAGGAAACCCTCAAGGGGAAGAAAACCCAGCAAAAATTACTTAATATAGATAGCTAATACAATGCCAAGACAATGAACCAAACAACACAGAAATTCCTCTCCCAAGGATGCGCCTCTCTCTCTCTTCCTTCTTTCAGCAACTAGTAACTGTAGCTTCCTTCAATACTTGCGCACTAGATGAGTGAGTTGAGTGTGTGTTCAAATGAGGTGTTGGCCTCTCTTATTTATACAATTATGGCACGTGTGGAAGTGTATCTTCACTGGCAGGGTCGACTTCTTCTTATGGGTGGTTATAACCACCTTTAATATATTCTGGGGCCTCTTTAATATATAGGGATTTGGTCAATTACAATGACCGACATGATCAATCCACAAAAGGGGATTGATCTAATCAATAATAAATATATTTTATCTTTATCCACAAAAGGGGATACGAATATTCTTTGCAGTTACACAATATTTTAACACAAAAATAGAACAATCTTTGATCCTATTCCTCCGAGACAACCACTAGATAGAGGATTTGAGCACATCATAGAGTTGCAAGAAGGATCCAAACCAGTCATTACTACACCTTATAGGAACCCCAAGAAGCACAAGGACGATATAGAGAGTGCAATCAAGGAATTGTTGGCTATGGGACATATTAGACCAAGCTCAAGTCCATTTGCATCATCAATTGTGTTGGTTAAGAAAAAGGATGAAACAATGCACATGTGCATTAACTATAGAACATTGAACAAGAGGACTATTAAGAACAAGTATCTTATTCCCTGGATTGATGAACTGTTGGATGAACTTCATGGTGCAGTCTACTTTACTAAGATAGACCTATGGTAAGGCTATCATCAGATCAAAATGAGAGAACAAGATGTACACAAAACTGCATTCAAATGTCACTTCGACTAGTATGAGTTTCTTGTGATGCCTTTTGGCATTACCAATTCCCCTGCCACTTTCCAGTCATGTATGAACCATGTGTTCAACAAACAACTCATAAAATATTTTCTTTTCTTCT
Source organism: Picea glauca (assembly GCA_000966675.3). Lineage (NCBI taxonomy): Eukaryota > Viridiplantae > Streptophyta > Pinopsida > Pinales > Pinaceae > Picea > Picea glauca. The sequence goes on along the minus strand of JZKD02S0109041.1, from coordinate 312,031 downwards.
TTGATGACTTACTGCTCTATAGCATGACATGGGAGGATCGCTTACAACATGTGGATGAAATCTTGGGTATCATGGAGGAGTAGTATTTATATGATAAAGAGTCAAAGTGTGATATTGGCATGACTGAGGTTATGTACTTAGGACATATTATTGGGGCAAGGGGATTACAAGTCCATCAAGAAACAATACAAGCTATCATCAATTGGCCTACCCCAAGGACACTTACATAACTTAAAGGGTTCCTTGGAATTTAAAGCTATAATAGAAAGTTCATCAAGGGATTCTCCCAAATTTTCATTCCTCTAATAGACTTAACCAAAAAGGGATCTTTCAGTTGGAGTGGAGAAGCACAGGTCAAGTTTGAAAAAATGAAGAAGTTCATGAGTACTTTCCCTACATGATTTCTCTCAACCTTTCATATTAGAGTGTGATGCATCATGTACAGGAGTAGTAGTTGTCCTTAAGAAAAATAGGCACCCTACTACCTATGAGAGACGTAAGTTGAGAGGCCCTGAGTTTCTATATACAATATATTAAAAGGAGATGTTGGCCATAATACATGCCCTGTCCAAATTCTAACAGTACTTAGTTGGGGAAAACTTTGTAGTAAGAACTGATCATAACAGCCTCAAGTAATGTTTATCCTAGAAGGAATTAAAGGAGAGACAACATAAGTGGGTAAGCAAGATACGAGCTTACAATTTTGATATTGAGTACATCAAGGGAAAGAATAATGTAGTTGAAAATGCATTATCCAGAAGACCTTCGGCCTATTCTATGACAAAACTATCAGTGGATTGGAAACCATAGTGGTTGGTGTAATACTCAAAGAATAGGTTTTCATGTGAGTTGATGGATGGACAACTATAGGATGGAAGGTACGAGGTCATAAATGAGATAATTTACTACAAAGGCAAGATTTATTTGGTACCTGAATCTACATTCAAAGGAAAAGTGCTCCAAGCTTTCCATGATGCTCCAATAGAATGCCATCAAGGTTTCCTTAAGACATACAGGAGGGACAAGAAAGGTTCTCTTGGAAAGGACTCAAAGGATATTCTTTTTTCCACATTAGGGAATGTGATACTTGCCAACAGAATAAAGATGAACATGCGCATCCTACAGGACTCTTGCAACCTCTTCCAATACCAAAGAACAAATGGGAAAGTATCTCAATGGAATTCATCACAAGTCTTCCTAGAACACAAGGTAAGGACTGCATATTTGTAGTTGTGGATTGATTAACCAAGTTCAGTCATTTATTTTCCATCTCCATGGACTACATCGCATCACGGGTATATGAATTGTTCTTCAAAGACATCTTCAGGATGCATGGCATACCTAAGAACATTGTTAGTGACCAAGACAACAAATGCATGAGTATCTTTTGGCAAGAGATTTTTATATTAGTGGGCACTGAATTGACTGCTAGAACTAGCTACCATCCCCAAACGGATGGACAAACTGAAATTGTCAACAAATTGATAGAAGGTTACCTTAGAAATTATGTAGCAAGATAGGAGAAAGCTTGGGTCAAATGGATTTACTTAGGGGAATACTGCTACAATACCACATACCACATGTCCATTGTCATGTCCCCCTTCAAAGATTTATACAGTTATGATCCTCTTACTTTTGAAGAGATTGTATTTGGAGAAAGCAAAGATCCTATGGTGAAGGAGTGGATCCAGGTTAACCGGGACATCATCAGAGAACTCAAGGAAAATCTCCATAGAGAGCAGAATGAGCAGAAATTATATGCATACATGAAAAGGGTGGAACACACCTTTGAGGTAGGGGATTTGGTATACTTACGCCTGCAACTATATAGACAAGCATCTATTAAGAAGAGTGGTGTTGAGAAATTACAACCCCGCTTCTATGGCCCATATGAAGTATAGAGAAGAATTGGAGAAGTAACATATGAATTGAAAATTCCCCCAGGGAGTAAGATCCACAATGTTTTCCATCTGTCTTGTTTGAAAAAAGCATTAGGCCAACATGTATTAGTTAATGAGACATTTCCACCTATGGATAAAGAAGGACAACTCCACCTCATACCAGAAAGAATCTTGGAAACCAGGGTGAAACAACTAAGGAGCAGAGCCATTAAAGAGTAGTTGGTTAAATGGAAATATTTTACCATAGAAGATTCTACTTGGGAAAGAAAAAGAACAATGCAAGAGACTGGTTATGGATTGCTTGTGGACAAGCAATTTCTAGTAGTAGAGACTGTAATATTCCCTTCTCATTGACACAAGAGCTCAAGGACCTAGTAGTCTAGCTACCCCTCTAGAATATAGTCCAAGATAACCAAGGGGAAGGAAATGTGGGTTTTGTTAGTAAAAAGATCTAAAGTTTTATTACTAAAGTGACTTTGGTAAAAGACTAAGTAAGATTACATTAAGACCCTTAGCACGTGGAAAAATCAACTCAATGGAAAATTAGAAAAAGAGGTATAAAGGAAGGAGAAAGGTGCACCTCTTGGTATTCTATTCTCATTATTCACTTTGCACTTTTCACTCATGAGCTAGATAGCTTATGTTTTGAGGGTTTTTAGTAAACAAACCCTAGCAACCAACAAGGAGGTGAAACATTCCTCTTTTCCTGGTTCAAGCTTGGCCAAGAAGGTGAAATATTCCTCCCTCACCATTCTAATTTAGTCACAAGTGTTCATCATGATAATACTTGGAGTTGGTGGACAAATCTGAAGGGTTTCCAATAGTAGAGAACATCTTTGGAAGGGAAAGGGTTCAATCTGCTTGGAGGAGTCTAGATCTGCAGTTTTATGCCATTGGAGATTCATCTATAAGGTCATAGCATCCTTTTGAAACATTGATACCAAGGGTATCCCCTTTGGATTATTTTATTTGGCTTAAGAGGAATTTCTGAAGGAGGGCGCAACTCCCATTGAATATATTCACATATCTGAGGGGAAACTTGAGGGGTTTAAATCTAGCTTGCTTCATTCCTACTCTAGAGCCCCTCATCTACAATTTGAGGGTATTTTTACATCATTTGGAGGCCATTTACTAGGAAGCTGAAATATTGAGCATCTCTATCCAGTCAGGGTTGTACTAGTTCTAGATCCAACATTCGAGGGTCATACTATCTCTAGATCTGATCATTCATGCCATACCAACAGGGAACTGAAGGGACCTATTCAAGAAGGGAAATAAATTAATCTTATTATCAACTATATTCAATGGAGGAAGACCTAGGGTTTCTATCTCTCCTATATTGTACCAGATCTGGAGATCTATGTATGAAGGTCACTTATTCTATCTAAATAAAGGCCAGATCTGAAGATTGTTGTTTCTGTTTATGTGTTTACTTCATTATCATTTGTTCCAGATTTGTTATGATGTCTTCTATGCAATAAAATCAGTAAAAATACTCTAGCACATCTTTCTATAGTATCCACCTTCAAAACAAAACACAAAATACCAGATAGAAGCCCTGGTTCTTGGTCGAAAATTGGCTAGGAATATTACATGAAACAATAAAAGTCATGTGGGCCCTATGGGTAAGTTGGTGTAATTTGGTACCTCAACTTCTGAGGGTCATAACTTTTGCATATGACCTCCCTTATAGACGCGTGATGCCTGTTGGAAAGGTCTTTAAGAAAAATACACATTCTGCCATCAAAAGATGACTTCGTCTATAGTTTGATTTTGGCGGGCCAAAAAAAAAATGTTTAGGGCCCCAAAACGGTCCTGGAAGTACAACAATATGTGATGACGTGAAAACATACAAAATAAGTCAATTGGATTAGGCAAGAGGCCACCCATATCCCCCTGGAAGATGTGTGGGGCATGAGAAAGCCCCAAAAGTGTAGAACCCATAATTACGAAGAAATACAAAAGAATGTGCTGAAAAAAAACATACATGAGGAGCCAGTTGGAATAGGTGGGTGACCACCAATATCCACCTGGATTAGGAGAATCCATGACAATGGTATTTTATCTTGGCACATGATGAATTTTATTATAACAATTCTGTTAATAGATCTGTGGGAAAGGGTCCATTTCATATTTTTTATGGTAGGTCAACAAAAACAGTTGTTGATTTAGTTAAATTACCAAATTTGGAGGAGAAAAGGAGTGCTGATGCAAGTGAGTTTACAAAGAGAATACATGAAATGCATGAGAATATTAAGAGAAAGCTACAACAAAGTAATATCATATATAAACAGGAATCAAATTTACGAAGAAGACAAAAGTATTTTGAAGAAGGAGAGCTAGTAATGGCACACTTGAGGAAATACATTTTTCTCATACGTATGTACAGTAAACTAAATTACAAGAAAATTGGACCATGTCGAATTTTGGGAACTATTTTTGATAACGCATATAAACTAGAATTGCGAGAAGATTTTGACATTTCTCCAATATTCAATGTGGCTGACTTGTATGAGTTTCATGAGGGTGAAGAGAATGAGGAGAACCTACATAGATAAACCCTAACTGCATGGAATAGGAAAAAATTGATGGGATCATGGAAACACATGTTAAGGGAACCCACTAACAAAATATCCAACCCTATCGGGTTGTCAAAGCAGGGAAACTATTGCACCAAGGCAAGTGGCTCACCAAGCATGAAGTTTATCAAAAGTTTCTTCATTTGATGGAGGCACTCAACACAATGGAGACAATTACCTCCTAAAAGGGGAGGACTAATCCATGTGGACATCGGTGGCCGCCCACCTATTCCACTAGATCAAAATATAGTTTCCATCTTGGTAGTTTTTCTACAATTTCTTTAGGTCCTGGAATTTCGACCCCATTTGAGGCCCAAAACAGAAAACAAAATTGGCCCAAAAGAGTTGAGTTGATAGACAAAGGCTTTGGACTTGACCATTCATAATGTGTAATTCTTGGCTAGACCTTTCTGACGAGCTACCAAGCACACCAAACAGAGATCGTATACAAAAGTAACATCCCTAGGAAGTTGACACATCAACTAACCACATTGAGGCACACAAACCTTTTGGTGTTTCATCTTCTGGGGTTAGGGTTTTGGATGTTTAGGTTTTTCTCATTGAAGCTTTATGTTAAAATGCCTTTTTGGCCTCATTGTAATCATCTTCTTATGAATGTGCGTCGCTGTCAAATCTCTTATCTGAGATATGTTGTCACCACTGTATTACAATATCTCTCTATTTATGTCTTATTTCTATGTTTCATTTCGTTCCCTCATAAATCTGAATCATCTCAACTTTTAAGAATATCAAAATCCATTGATTTAGGTTGTCCTTGTTGTTAGAGATAGTTCTAAGTTTAATAGATTCTACCCTCCTTGGATTGGAAACAATATGGATTATATCTTGTAAACACCTGCATTTCCACAAGCTAATAATCCTTGTTGTGCAAGGCATTCAAACCAACATTGTTGGAAGTGGGGTGTTTTGGGTAGGGTTTACTTAAAATACTTTCTTCCAATAATTCTTAGAATTTTTACACTAGTCACACTATGGAATTATGTTTTCCAACAAAAATATTGTCCATTCCTTTTCTTAGGAAGCAATTTCTAAATCTGAAGCATGTTTGCATTAATCAAGGTCTGTGGCCATGCTACCTTCAACATATATTCTATATTTTGCAAAGACTTTTCAGGGTTGGCCAAATTGTGTTCTCTTTATGGCCATGGATATTGAAATATTGGAATTTATATTTTGGAGGAGATAACCCATAATTTTTATATTTCAACTGCAAAAGATCTCTTTGCGCTAATTACATTAATGTGGAAGACAATGTGGATAAGATAAAACTTAGAAAATCCTTACTTCAATTGACTTAGATTTTCCAAAAGAACAAGTGAGGTCTCTACAGGGAGACATGTTAGGTTTTTGTGATAATACTTCCAATGAGGAGCCACCTAATAAGGAAACACTAGTTATTACAGAAATCCATATATTTTTACAATTTTCTATCACAAACCCTACTCTGTATGTCGTGTTGAGGTCTGAGGCTGAGGCTCTTCTGCCGCTCGAACTGAACCAAATCTAATTGTCGTCCAACTCCAATTCCAGGTATTTCTTCTCCTGTCTAAAGTCCCTGATTAAATATACTTTCTCCATAAGTATAATTTAGTTTATTTTCTCCATGAGTGTAGTTTCGTTTAACACTCTTCCGTGTTTATTATATTTCGTTTAACCCTCTTAATAAACCTTTCTTCCTGGTTTGGTTTTTTAGCATTTTATATTTATGAATATAATTTTAATAGTATTTTATATAATATTATTTACACTAATCTTGCACATAACGCTTTCATTTTTTTACACAAGAAAGACTCCGGCCGTTTTTATGGTGGTAGAATATCCCTTTCCATGAGAATATCCCTTCTTATGGTGGGATACAATTGACTTCTCTTCTCCTTAATGAAAAACTTTCAGCCTTGCAATTAGGGTTGTGTTCTGTTCTGATCAGGGCTACCTATCTGGCACCAAGATTAAATGAAAAAGCGATGTCGATGGATTTCCATGAGCGAAGTCATTACTGTTCAAACCTTTCCACAAATCACTCATCCAAATCGTATTGATCAGGGCTAAGGCTCGTTTTCTTATCAAACCAAATAAAATCTATCTGTTCAAACGAAATCAAATCACAACTCCAATTCCAGGCACGTATGCCTCTTGCTTTGATCTGTTCTTTCTCATTCTTAGTTTAATTTAACCGGCATCTCTTTCCCATTGTTTATTTATTTAATGTTAAATTTGTTTATTATTTGGTATTTTTTTTAATCAAAACCGCCAGCAGTTTATTAGGTTTACATTTTGAGTTATTGGGTTGTTTTTTTCAATCGAATTCTTGGTTCTTTGCATTTTAGAATTTGTAAAACAGCGAAAACAAAATAGTTTATAACTTTTTTAAAAATATGAGAGATTTTTTTAAGTTGCCGTTTATTATGTTTACATTTTCAGTTATGGGGTTGTTTTTTTCAATCCAGTTCTCCGTTATTTGCATTTTAAAATTTGTAAAACAACGAAAACTGTTCTTGTGATAGGAAACCCCGCATCTCTGTTTATTAAGTTTAGATTATAAGTTTTCCATTGATTCTTTGCCACCATTATTTTCTATGAAAATGGTTTCATATTAATTTATATATGATACGGCTCTTTTCTCGTGAATGGACGTACATTTATATGTAGTTAATTTATATATGATTTCGTACACATATCTTGTATATAATTCTTATAAAAACAGGTGCTATAATTATGCGAATGAGAGATTTTACATTTAAATAAACATATGAATAAACTTGTTAAGTAAATATTCATATATACATAGTGATATTATGGTATGCACTTGTGTAAATAGAGATTTTGATTGATATTTTGCAGTTGTTAGGTAAATAAACATATTAATTTTTGGATCTATAATTGTTTTTCTATATCTTTTTATGGGAGGGAGGTATGATAGGGAGGTATGATGTTGAAATTACTATATACTGTTTTCAGATTTTTGTGGTGAGGAATTTCGAATTCATTTGCCGGAGAATCAGTTGGTGTCATTTTGTCATCTATAATTGTATATTTTGATTACTGTCATAAAGTTTAAAAAATGTGCAAATTGTTTTTTTTTTCCAATTCAATATTAATAATATAAATAGTAATTTTACAAAATGACTTAGTTGTAAATTCCATTTTCTTTTTATATCTTTGGAATATATATTTACTTAAAATGTGTATTTCATTATGATTTACTTAAAATTTGTTAGATTTAAATAGGTTAGATTTCTTTTTAATATATTATAAAATTTTAAATTAATTATTAAAATATTTATTTTCGTATTTGTATATGTTTGTTTATTATATTGTGTGTATTTTATTTATAAAATTTGTTCATTAGATGTTGTAAGTGAAATTTGAACATCAAATGGCATAATGGATGCCTCAATCTTTTAATATTATAAAATGGATGCCATGCATATGTTTATAATGTGCATAATGTTATATATTATTACTTTTTAAATTTATTTTAAGAATTATTTTCATTTAATGTAAGGTAATGCTATGTTAGACTTAGGCTTGGGATTTGGATTTAGTCTTTATGAATTAAACTTATGTTTAAGATTAGAATTTAAACATAGGTTTGGGGTTGAGGTTTGGGATTGAGACTCAAGGGCTTGAGGTATAATATTAGGTTACGGTGGGGTAGGGTTGATTAGTTTATGTGGATTATGGTAGAATATATTAGGTTAGGTAGGATAGGTTAGATTAGGTAGTTTAGTTCATGGTAGGGTAGATTCATCTAGGTAGGGATAGATATGATAGGTTAGTGTAGGCAATGCTAGGATAGTCAAAGGAATGGTAATTTAAATTGAGCATGGAGTAAGATAGACTAGGTAAGATAGTACATGATTAAGATTAGGATTATGATTCATTCTTTAGCTTAGGGGTTTAGGCTATGGTATATTAGATAAAGTGAGGTAGGGTAGGTTATTCTAAAATACTGTAGATTAAGATTAGGATTATAATTCAGGGTTAGGCATGGATTGGGTCTTAAGGATTTAAACTTAGGATTGGGGCTTATGATTTATGCTTAAGGTTAGGCTAGGGTTAGGTAAGGGAGATTAATATGTGTAGGCTAAGTTATGTTAGATTAGGTTGGGTAGGGTAGGTTATTATAGAAAAGGGTATATTAGAGTAAGTAGCTTAGGTTAGGGTAGGGTAGGGTAGGGTAGGTTGGGACATAATAGGTAAATGTAAGCTAGGGTAGCCCAATCTAGGCTATGGTAGTCAAGGAAAGTGTAATTTATATTAATGGTATGATAAGATAGGATAGGTAAGTTAGGGTAAGGTGGGATAGTGTGGGCTAGGCTAGGTCGACTAAGATAGAATAATGGTTGGGTAGTTTATTGTAGTTTAGGGTATAAGGAGATTGGGATAAGTAGATTATGCTAGGATGGGATATGTTAGTGTAGGCTTGGAAAAGGTAGGGTAGGTTAAAGTAGGGTAGGGTAGGTTATTCTATAGTAGGTAGAATAGGATAAGTATACAGGGTTATGATAGGTTAGTTGTTCACTATTCTAGAGTGGGGAAGATTAGTATTTTTGGTCTAGGTTAGAGTATTGCTAGTCCATGGTAGAGTAGATTAGGCTAGGTAGGGTAGGTTAGTCTAAGATAGAGTAGAAAAGGCTAAGCATGTTATGGGAGGGTGGGATAGGTTAGGATGGTTTAGGGTAGGTTAGTGGCATATTATGCAAGGTAGGGTGTTTTAGGCTAGTGTATTCCAATGTGTGTTATGTTAGTGTAGGATAGGGTAAGGTAGGGTAATATAAAATAGGGTAGTTTAGTCTAAAGTAGGGTAGATTAGGCTAGGTTACAATAGTTGCAAGCTAGTCTAGGGTAGGGTAGATTAGTATGTGTAGTGGAGGGTAAGACACTAGTAGTCCATGGTAGGGTGTATTAGGTTAGGTAGGGTAGCTTGATCTAAGATATAATACATTAATTTAGGTATGTGAATGTAGGGTAGGATAGATTGGGATAGTTTAGGGTAATGTAGGGTAGATTATATTAGGATATTTTAGTGTAGGGTGCAGTAGGATAAAGTATCGTAGGGTGAGTTATGTTAGTTTTACTTAAGATAGAGTAGTCTAGGATAAGTAGGTAGGATAAGGTAGTTTAGGTTAGAGAAATGGTAAATTAGGCTAAGTAGAAAGGGTAGTTTAAGGTAAGGTAATAATAGGCTAAGGTAGGAGTAGTTTAAGTTAGGTATAATAGATCAATTTAGGGTGGGTTAGGGAAAATTAGTCTATGTAGGATAGGTTAGGGTAGAATAGATTAGGTTATGTAGGGTAAGATTAGATTAGATTAGGTATCATATGTTTTTGTAGGGTGGATTAAGGATGGATAACATAAGGGAGGATAGGCTATGATAGGTCAATGTAGGGTAGGGTAGTCCAATATAATCCATGGTAGTAAGGGGAAGGCTAGTTTAGATTAAGGGTAGGGTAAGGTAGGCTACACTAGGCTAGGTAGGATAATCTAGGGTAGTGATAGTGTATATTAGGCTAGGTAGGATAGGATAATGTAGTGGTAGGGTAGTGTAGGCTAGTTTAGGGTAGACTAAATTAGGATAAGAAGGTTAGGCAAGGATAGGTTAGTTTAGGGTGGGGTAGTCTAAGGTAGGGTAGGATAAGGTGTCCAAGCTAGTGTATGCTAGGATGTGTTATGCAAGTGTAGTCTAAGGTAGGTTAGTCTAGAGTAGGTAGATTAGGTTAGGTTGGTAGGGTTAGGTTAGGATATTTGTAAGTTAGTCTAGGATAGGGTAGGTTAGTGTAGAGTAGGTAGACTATGCTAGGTAGATAAGTTTTTGTTGGGGTAGTTTTAACCTATTTTAGGGTAGGGTAGATTAGTAGGCTTATGCTAAGCTAGGTTATTGCTAAATTCTAGGGTTAGGTAGATTATGATAGGTAGGGTAGGTTAGTCTAGGATAGAGTAGACTATTATAGGTCTTCTATGTTAGGCTAGTTTAGGTTAATGGTAAGGTCATGTAGGATAGATTATGGAAGGTGGGGTAGATTATAGTTTATTATTTTAGTGTGTGCCAAGGTATGTTAAGTTAATGTAGTCTACGTTGGGGTGGGGTAAGTTAGTTTAATATAGGGTAGAGTACATGTAACACATCCAATCCCCTTATACTCACCTAGGCTAGTCGGATGTTCAGTTTTAGCTATCGGTAACACTCGTGGTGAGTATTTAGGTTCATCAGTGCTTAGCTGAAGACTTATGTTATTATAAATGTTGCCATACTAACTTCCATTTGTTCACAATGAAATCCTTCCACAAGATTCACTATGAGGATTGAAGATTTGTGTATTTGTAATTGAACAATAAAGAGTTCTTCCTACTGCCAAATCAATAGTCATAAGTTATTTAGACTCGTCCCCATCAGAATGCCCAACCACCAAGGTTAGCCTCCTCTCTGATGGCATCATTTCAATAAATCATTCATAGGGATCTAATGCTTCTCAGGTACTTGGATCAATGGATTCAATCTTGTCGGTGCCTTAAATCACCCGACAATTATTTCCTACCTCATTTGATACCTAGTGAGGATCAATGGGTCTCGGGACAAATCTACGGTTGTTGTGACCCAACTTCCATTTCAAATCAATGGTTCATTCCAACTCTCAATGTTTTCCCCATTAGAACGTTTTCCATTGGAATGTCTCCACTTCAACATTCGAGACCACTTTGACAACACTTACTATGGAGAATCTGAGGATCCTCATTCTCACTATCTAACAATCTAGGTTTACTGGGATAGCACAACCACACGGTGGTTAGATTTGTAAGGAACATCTGTTTAGGTTGAACCATGTTAGATCCAACGGTTGGGATCTCACAAGATACTTCGCGATAGATCTAAGGTCCTCTAAGTTCCTATCATCAGAATCCTATCCCATCCCTTCTTCCACACCTTTGATGACCATTCTAACGACAATCTCATAGCTAGATCCAACATTCTAGATCTCACCATGGTCACTCTATGATAGATCGACGGTCCTCCTTGACTCATAGTTTCCCCCATCAGAGTCCCAATAAAACCTCTCACATGCTCACTCTAATGGTGGCACCATCCCACCAACGGTCTAGATATGACCGATATGTCAAATCGATGGTTGTGAGACATCTCGATTAAGACACTGGGTTTTCCACCGGGTAAAGGTCGAAAATTGGGACTTAGCCAATTTTAGGTGTTCCTCATGGTTTCCTAGATCTCCAAGGGCTCAAGCACTACTGTTATTACATTAGTGTTGTTACATTGGTAATTGGGGAATATTACCCCTTAATTGTGGCATATTACATTAGTAATGTTATTTTATTTATGTCGACTTTATTCCATTAGTTGTAATTGTACCTCCTAGTCTCCGATATATACCAAGGATAAATTTTCATTTGGAATCATCTTTTATTTGGACATTTATGTGGGGTATAAGGAGGTTTCCCCCTCGAAGAGACTTATAACCTAAAATTTTCTCTTTTTCAAGGCGTTCAATACTTATTCTGAGTTTTTTCTATGCTATATTGATATTTGGTTCTTAACATATGGTTTCAGAGCTCAAGGTCTTGGGGTTTTGCTGCTACATCTGAGACACATTGGCATTTTTGCGATAACTTTGTTTCTACAATGGTTCAGAAGGAACGTCTTGGAGGATATTTAGTAGATGGATCAAGGTACGTTGGGTTAAAATTTCATCTCCTGAGGCCTTATAATTTTGGAGATACAACCTCTGTAAGATAGGGTTTTGGAATCATCCTGAATTGAGTCATTGCGGAATTTTCTCTTTAAAATATTTTCTGTAATGTTTAAGACCCTGAACTACGGAGGATATTAACATAATTTCTTAAGGTATATGTGGTAAAACGTTCATCTTCTAGTTCATCTTACATTTGTAGATACACCCTGTGGAAAATAGGGTATCTCACTAGTCCTATTGACTAGTCTCAAGCAGGTGTTCCAGGTAAAATAATCATAACTTATTCCTGGAGTATCCAAATTGAGTGAGACCAGTTGCATTGGATAGTGGACAGTCTGTAGTAGTTATGGTACGTTTTTCAAAATTTTATATCAATTATTTTATGTAGGGAACGCTGTACAAGTGAGATCTCTTGGAAAGGACAAAAATGAAAAAGTTATGGGGAATTTTTCGTAAATTCCACTTGGCACATCCATTTTTTATCAGACCTATGGCATTGCAGAGAAGAAATATGAGAGAACTACAAAAAAGAAAAATTCATACCCAGAAGGGACGAAATTTTGGATATACAATAAAAGGAAGATTGTCTAGAAGAACCACCTCAAAATCAAGGTTTAAAGTTATAATTGGCCAACATGCCACCAAAAAAGGGAGCTTCTACAACAAATAAGCCTTCAGACAGTCCTACTTGGAATCTTGATGAAGGTAAAAAAATACATAGGGACATAAATGATTTACAAAAGAAGACAATAACAAAATATGAACTACAATAGATGAGGGATTCAATAAATACTAAGATGGATGGTTTAAAAGGGGAGATCATGGAAGGATTGAAAATTTTCCTAATAGAGAGGATACCTGAAACTGAAAATGTATCCCATGAAATTCATGATGAGGACACGAGAAATAAGAATCAAGAATGAAGAAACCCTAACTTTGGGTTAAATACCAACCACTTTCCTAAGATCGATATGAGGAAGTTTGATGGAAAGGACCCAATCACATGGATACTTTAGATGGAACAATTCTTTGATCTACACAATGTGCCACATACACAAAAGGTATGAAGTGATTCTTTATATTTAGAACCCAATCAATTTGTGTGGTATCGATGGCTTTGTTCTCGTAAATCACTCGTCACTTGGACAATTTTCACGGAAGAAATGATAGAACTCTATGAGGATACAAGAAGCAATACCTTCTTTAGTCAATTGATAAATCTCAAGAAAAAGGGTTCAGTTACATAGAACATTGAGAACTTCCAAAGATTGAATATAAAGGTAATAGATATTCCAGATGAGCACTTGATTGATGTATTCATAGGAACTTTAAGGGATAACATTCAACATGAGGTTCGTCTTTGGGAACCCAAATTATTGGAGAATGCATTTAGGGTGGCAATAAATGTTGAAAGTAAAAATATGGCTATGGCTACTAGAAGGACCACTCCTAACATCTATCGAGAGAATAATGTTACTTCTTCTAAAATGCCCCAACCTAACATGTTGACACCTCAACAATTGGAGGAAAGAAAAGAAAAAGGTTTATGATTTAATTGTGACAACAAGTACAGTAAGGGACATAAGCATGGTGAGAAGAAATTATTCTACATAGATTGTGAAGAGGAAGAAGAACAAGAACAAGAACAAGAACCATCTCAAGATGAAAATGTAGACTCGATTTCTTCTGAAGAGTTGACTCCCACGGTATCGTGTAATGCATTGGCTAGAATTATCACTCCTCAAACCCTCAAGATCGAAAGATATATCAAAAAGAAAAAGGTAATAGTCCTAATTGATTCTGGTAGTACTCATAATTTCATTCACTATAAATTAGCCAAGCTCTCAATTGCTTTGTATATCCAGCACCAGAGTTTCAAGTAATGATTGCAGATGGAGGAACTATCAATTTCTTGGGAAAATGAAATAAGATCAATCTTACTATGGGGGAATATGCAATGAATAGTCCAATTATTTCTATACCCATGGGTGGTGCTGATGTCGTACTAGGAATCCAATGGTTACAATGATTAGGAACAATGGCTTTTAATTTTCAAGAACTTTTCATGAAATTTTCATTGGAAGGAAAAGAAATTGAGTTAAGAGGTATCACAAGAAAACTAATTAAGGTGATAAGCTCCAATGGCATGACAAAATTATTGAAAAAGGGGCATCAAGGTGTAATTGCACAACTATGCTTACTAGATGTTCAAACATCTAGGCCATATATTCCCCTAGATATCCAAGGGATCATTGATAAGAATTCCAAAGTATTTGAAGATATTCTGAAAGGTCTTCCACCCACTTGAAATCATGATCATGATATTAACCTAATTCCTGGGAGTGTTCCTCCTAATATAAGGCCATACATATACCCTTATGCCCAAAAGAGTGAAATTGAGTGCATGGTGAAGAAATGTTAGAGGATGGAAATATTAGACCTAGCCAAATTTCTTACTCTGCACCGATGGTAATGGTATTCAAGAAAGATGGCTCATTGCATATGTGTCCATATTATAGAAAGCTCAACAAGATCACTATTAAAGATACGTTTCCCATTCCTGTCATTGATGAATTGTTAGATGAACTACATGGAGCAATCTATTTCACAAAGTTGGATCTTCGTTCAGGGTATCATCAGATTAGAATGAAGGAAGAAGATATC
>JZKD02S0109041.1:261842-288883 GCA_000966675.3 Picea glauca | reverse complement strand
TTCAATGATGTATTATGTGTTCCAAGTCTTTCTTGTAACCTTCTATCAGTATATCAAATCACTCATTTAGGTGAAGGTAAATCTGTCTTTTTTACACCTCACCAAGTTGTAATCAAGGATCTAAAAGATCCTAAGAATGTTCTTGCAACTGGAATTGTTGATGATATTACCAGGCTGTACAAGTTTGACAACTTTGGGTCATCATCTTTGTCATCAGTTTTTGTTGCTCATAGTGATGACTTGAGAAAACTTTGGCATGAGCGATTTGGTCATTTAAACTCTCTCTCTTTGCAACAAATATGCAATCAACAGATGGTGACTGGTCTTCCTCCAGTTTCATGTAGAGATGGTGTTTGTGCCAATTTTTTTCTTGATAAACATCATCGGGACAATTTTGACAAACATGCCTCTTGGTACGCCTTGGTCCCTTTGTAACTTGTTCACAATGATTTGTGTGGTCCACTTTCTTCTTCTTTTCCGGGTGCAAGTATTTCTTAACTTTGATTGATGAAGTTTCCAGATGTACTCGGGTTTACTTCTTAAATCTTAATAGCAAAGGATTTGAAAAGTTTTTGGCCTACAAGGACCTTGTAGAAAATGAATCTGCACATCAAATTCAAAGGTTAAGAATAGATAATGGAGGTGAATATGTGAACAATAATTTTACAAGCTATTGTACTACACATGACATCCAAATGCAACACACTCTTCCATATACACCACAAAAAAATGGTGTTGCTAAGAGAAAGAACCGCACATTAAAAGAATTGGATAATTTTATGATCCAATCTAAGGGATTAAGTCTAAAGTATTGAGAGGAAGCCATCAACTGTGAAAATTACATAGTAAATCACACTCCCAAAAAGGATCTTAAAAATATAACACTAAAATTAAACCACATGCAAGTCACTTCCGTGTCTTTGGAAGTATAACATGGGCTCACATTCCTGATAAGAAAATGAAAGCATTGCAACCTAAAAGTCAGAAGTGTATATTTGTTGGTTATTATGAAGATGCCAAAGGTTATAGACTTCTTCAACCAGATTGTAATTAAATTATTATTATAAGAGATGCTAAATTTGATAAAAATCTCTTGGCCTACGAGACTAATTCGACGTTTGTGTCTTCTTTGGCCCGTGGGCCTAATTCAACGTTTGTGCCTTCTTCAGAATGCAAGCCTTCTTCTGCATTTATGCCTTATTTTGTTCTAGTTTATTCTTCAGATGATGACAATGAGGATGAAAATCCACCTCTTCCTGATCACCATCCTCCATATAAATCCTTTGAATCTGGACCATCACCATCTCTAGCTGCACCTCTTCCTACATGGGTCCATTCAACATGAGAAGTAGATAGTGATCTTGTCAATGATCCTTCAGATCAACGTTTAACACATTCACAGTTCGATCAAGCCTCTTCTCTTTTGGCTCAAGTTTCAGAGACACATGATCCAGAGACATTTGCAGAAGCTTCAAATCATCCAGATTGGGATACAAAAATGAATGAAGAGTATCGTTCTTTAATGGAAAATGATACTTGGGATATCCTACCTCTTCCAAAAGGAAGAAAAATTGTAATATGTAAATGGGTCTACAAAACTAATTATGCATCAGATGAAAGTGTTGAAAGACAAAAGGCTCAGTTAGTTGCCAAAGGATTTTACCAAGTTGAAGGAATTGACTATAATGAAACATTTTCCCCTATAGCCAAAATGACTTCTATCTTCCTTGTTCTTTCCCTTGTTGCCTCACATAAATGGGAGGTCCATCATATGGATGTTAAATCCTCCTTCTTGCATGGAGATTTGCAAGAATAAATCTACATGGAACAACCTCCTAGCTATGTCTAGAATGAGTCTAGCCTATTTTGTCACCTTAAGAAATCTCTTTATGGTCTTAAGAAAGATTCTTGAGTTTGGTATGCCAAAATGGAAATATTTCTTATTGCCATTTGATTCTATAGATTCCATTATGATCCTAATGTCTATACCAAGAAAGTATAAATCCATCTCATAATCATTTTACTCTATGTTGATGACCTTATCCTTATTGGTAGTTACTCAAAACTTTTAAACCACATGAAAACCAACCTTAAGAAGAAATTTGAAATGAGAGAATAAGGATTTTTGCACTATTTTCTTGACCTCCAAGTTTTGAAAGCCATTGAAGGAATTTTTATTTCCCAATCTAAGTATGTATGTGATATTCTTCATCGCTTTCACATGGACGATTGTAAACCAACCCATTCTCCCTTCTATTCCAGAGTCAATATTGTTGACACCTGTACTTCTCTTGAAGTTGATGCCACCTTGAACCGTCAGTTAGTTGGTAGCCTCTTATACTTGACTCATACCCATCCTACTCTTTCCTTTTCTGTTGGTTTGGTTTCTAGTTATATGAAAACACCCCATGCAAGGCATTGGAAAGTAGCTAAAAGGATAATTCGCTATGTCCATGGTACATTTCAGTTTGGGATACATTACAGTTCATAGGGGGATCCTCTGTTGGTTGGTTTCACTGATTCAGATTGGGATGACGACCATGATGATCATAAGTCTAATGCAGGTTATGTATTCATCCTTGGTTCAGGACCTCTCAATTGGGCATGTAAGAATCAATAGGTTATTGCACTTTCTTCAACAAAAGCATAGTACCGAGCAACGGTAAATGCAAGTCATGAATCCTTATGGATTGAACATATTCTTTCAAAGTTTGGATTCCAGCAACATCATTTGACCAGCCTTTGGTACGACAATCAGCGTGCCATCAAGCTCACCAAATACCTAGTTCAACATCAATGCAACAAACACATTGAGCTACACATGCAGTTCATCATAAATCTCATTCATGATCAAGTTATTGAAGTGATATTTTTCCCTACAGAAGATCAAGTTGGAAATATTTTTACAAAGTCTCTTACAGAAGCGAAGTTTTCCAAACTTCGATCTATGTTAGGAGTTTAGGAATTTTTCATCAAGGGGGGATAGGCTCTAATTCCTCCTTCTTTCTCCTACTATGTCACTATTGTAAATCCTTCAATCATATCCCAAGTTGTTCTTAAGGGGGGATGTTAGGATATTTAGACACTTCAGAGTTAGTTAAGATCTACTTGGTCTAATGTGTCATTAGGTAAAAGTTTTTTTCTTTGGTATGTGTTTGTAGTTAGGAAATCCAGTAGTAACGATATGTTCCCGACATAGAGTGATCCAAAGATTCATATTATCCTCAATCTTAACGACCATTGATCCATGGATTAACACCTGATTGATCCATGATCTCTATTTAAATATCATGGAGGTTCATTTGTCTATGATCTATTATGAGAAACTCTCTTGTAAAATATCTATGTAATATTTTTCTTTTTCATTAATAAACTGCTCCAAGTGGACGTGTTCGTTGGGGCCATGGATGTTTCCCCGTAGGGGTTTTACCACATCAAAACATATGTGTATTGATCTTTGATATAGTTGTGTGAGTTCTTACTGAAGGTGTTCTTCCTCTGTTAGAATACTTGTGTTGTCGAACAATAAATACATATAATAAAAAGCATTTCGTGGTTTTCTCCCGCATTGGGTTTCCATCTAAAATATTGGTGTATTGTGTATGTGTATGATTTTTCATTGCTCATGGTTTATTTACTCTGCACTTATTGGATGATAATTTTGTATTGATCATAAAGATAAATAAAACTTGCTTATTGTGGTTAAAAGGGATTAAATTTCTCTATTACCGATTCACCTGCCTTCTCATTAATCCAACATTTAAATCATTTGTAAACAAAGGGATATTTTTCTCATTGATGAAACAATTGAATACACAACATACTCAAATTCATTTTTCTAGAATTTCCAAATTATATAACTATAGTTCTTATTGATTTCACCTACATATGAAGTTCATGACTTACATGTCCTTAAGTTGTTGGAAAATACTGAACTGAAAATGAAATACTCTCGCAACGTGATCATCCATAATTTTTTACTGTATTTACCAAGATAAAACTGAATCCAACCAAATTGAGGGTTTATGACATCATATGGGATACTCACATGTAAGGAGTTGCTCCGTGGAATGCTTTCATTTCAAATTTTTGTGAGGGTTTTGGCCCTCATTTCACTTTCTAGGAACACAATATAGCAAGCCATCACATATTGCATCTGAATATATCCTAAGTTTCTAAAGTGGGGTACAAGGGAGTTCATTGAGTGTCATGTTTCATAAAAGGCACATGCATATATAAGAGAGAGACTCACCGTATTTTTTTTTGGGGGGGGATTCATCATTCATTGAGGATTTCATACAATCCACTCATCCAAGCTACAATTCGTACATGTACCTAGTTTTGTTGCAGGTTGAAGAGGTGGGTTATCAGGCCCGTGGTAGAAGAAGATGGTTCTCAAGTCCTTGAGTAGTTTCTCTGGGTGAGAAACTACTTATAATTATTCCATATTGTGTTGGGAAGTAGCTACAGGGCTCTGAGACTTCTTGTTTGACCTATTGCTAAGGTCTCAAAAGAGAAGTGGGGAAATCAAGGGACTATTGAGTAGATAAGGGGCACACTTCCTAAGGTGGGACAAGAATGTGGGGAATGCGAGACTATAGGATAGTTTCAGTAGTTAGAAACCTTGGACTGAGAAATTATGCAGATTAACAGACCCGAGACTGACTTAGGATTTCCTATTCCTTGGTAGAGTTTATCCCCCACTCAGGGGTGAACCAATGCTAATATTATGATCAATGTGGTCTATGGATGGGAGGGACCTCGAAGGTCTCCATGTAGTTGGTGTTTATTTCATGAGATAAGTTTATTTAATGAGCATATTTTATTTGTTGTATGTATAATTATGGGTTTTTTGTTATGGAAATTATGTTATAATTGTTCTTATAAATTATTAATCTTATTCCACTCAACTCTGTTCATATGCATAACATAACAATTAAACTAATGGTATCAAAATTTGAAATTTTACGTGGCATAGCCCAGTTGGTGACTGGGGATGCTATAGAGATGGTCAATTGATACAACTACACCTTAGTGTAGATTCTCAAATGTCCCTCTTCCCTAAAATCTAAATTAATGATACCATGGAGGGTTATTCTCTCCTTCACAAAATTTAGAACACACTCTCAAGACATCTGTAGCCAAGATGGATGATAGTTTTCTCCCGAGTGGAGAAAATGAGAAGGTGGGTAATCATCTAGGACACCTGACATCTGAGTAAGTCACATTTAGAGATAAAATTATTGCATATTGGTTCTTTATGCTCCTTTTTGTTTCTCTTATAAGAGCTCGACACATACTTTTGGAGACAACTGATAAATCAAAGTGATTCACTACTCTCGGTGTGATATTATGAGATCTCTAGCTTGTGTGGATGTGTGTGTGCAAGAAATGATTATTGTTATCTCTCAACTATTGGTAATGATATGATGATTGGTTAAAGAACCCAAATGCAAGGCCAAATATCTTGGTCTATGTCGTCTTATCCTCAACTAATTTGGAATTCCATCGTTGTATCTGTCAGCCATTTGAAATATTCTTCTTCGTGCCTTTTTATGAACACACGTCATCTTCCCAGTGGCTTAGTTCTTTTGAAATTTTGGGAGGAGGAGTGAAATTTTAAGTGACATCATCATGGTCCCATGGACACGTCACAACTCAATATTGGTCTATTTCAACGCCTATATGAATCTAGGTTTGACCTACATGTAGTTGAGTTTGATGTGTTGATTAGAGTCCTCCATGGGCCCTCTCTATATAGGTGGTAGTATCAGACTATCTCTAATGAGTGCCTAGTTATCATTTCATGTTGTCACTGATCCTCCCCATTGTCCTAGGTGGACTACTACACTAGCTCCAGGTGACACATAGGTGTGCTCTGAGTGGGTGGATAGGCAATCATATAAAGTTGGAATACCACTGTCGTGACCCAAGAGGAGTGGTTTTACCCTCTATTCTCTTGTTAGGAGAACCCATTCAAATCTCAACGTGTGGCTCCAAAAACCATCATTTCACCCCATATGCATGTTATTTCTTGTGTTTCTTTTCAATGTGACATAGATCGTCTATTGTAGATTTTCCTCGTTTGTAGTCGTTAGGCAATTGGGCCTAGTCCTTGCTTATCACATTATTCCTAAGCCCTGGTACCATGATATAACCTCTGTTTGAAAATGGATCAAGTCTTTTAAGAGCATAATTCTCCATGTTTTATCTCTTGATAATCCCCTAGGTGTTTGAAACTTCCCATCAACCCCTTAGGGCATGATTTTTTATGTTTCTTCCTCTAGGTCACTTCAAAATAAGCTAAAAAATTCATTCGAGATCTATGTAAGGTCTCCTTCAACCTCTATTTTTCCCAATGTTATCCTTACAAACTTGATCAACCTGTATATTTGTGACAAGATCAAATCTAGTACCAACATCAACTCTAGTGAGGAAAACATACCCCTATGGTCTGTTGATAACTATAGACCAAGTGCCTTCATTTGTTGGGTTATGGATTATGTGTTGAAATGATAGGCCCCTATGCATTTGAAAAGTGATATGATAGGTGAAATAAAATTGCTCAACAACTTACAATGTTAGAACACTACCTACTTTCTTACGTAATAAATGTTGAATGAAGTAAAATTGAAAATTCATGGAAGAGAATGGAAATATATTTATAAATGTAAAATATAATAGACTTTGTAGTATTTAGTACTACAATAAATTCTTGAGGAACCTACCATTTACAATATCCACAAACAAATCTCCCTCTAGTTGAGCCAATTCATATGTGTTGTTATCTTGAGATGCAACCACTTGGAATTGTCGAAGCCAAATATTTTCAAATTTTCCATGTTTCCATTTGGCTTATCTTCTAGCATCCCACTTTAGGACTAGGTATCCTACCATGAAGTTTCTTTCCTTAGTCCTCTTTTCAAAATTTCTTTCATTCTTTCTTGGTGATATTGGGACTTTATTTGCACCTCATCTCTTACCTACTGAACTTCAATCAATTGTCTGATTCTTCTCTACATATCATCTAATTATGTTTCCTCATCTTGGATTATATTCATCACGAGAATATTGAGTTGAATAGTGAATATGGCTTTCAATCCATACACCAGTTGAAAAGGAGAAGTTCCTATGGACCTTTTTATGCTTACTATGTCTACCCAAACTTCTTATTTTAGCTCAGAATCTCATGCCTTATTATTTTGAGACAACATTTTCTTGATAATATTTGCGAGATTGGAGGGCTCAAGTAAGTCATTTCCCTATGGAAATTAAGTTGTAGAGTTCCTAAGATCTATGTTATAATTTTGACAAAATTGCATCAGCTTAACAGATTTGAAAGCTTGTGCATTATCAATTATGATCTTCCTTGGGCATTCAAATTTGGCCAAAATGTTCTCTTCAAGGAATTTGATGATGACTGTTTGAGTTTGTTCCCTCGTGAGGATTAATTATACCAACTTAGTGAAATATTTTATGTTTTTTAGAATCCACTTATGTTTCCCGCTTGAATTTGGGTTGATTTCACCAATGAAATCCAATCCCCATTGTTGAAAAGGTCTCTCTATTTTGACAAGAATGAGTGGAAGAGGGTGAAACTCATGCCTTCCTAAACAAATTTGACATTAAACACATTCTATAACCATGACATAGCTACACTATTGGAAATGGTTGGTAGGAGAGACTTGGTGAACCACTCCATCAAGAGCTTATCTCGTATTTGGGTTTTGATCATCCTACGTCTTCGTCGTCATCAATTAATGTGATAGAAAATGTTAGTGGTATTATCTTTAGATAGCGATGCTAAGAGATCCATTATTATCTCATACCATATGTCTAATTTTTGGTGCATTATAAACCCCATTGACAAGTCGTTGAAACTCTTAAAGGAAGCACCTTTTAATTCAATATACCATTTGGTGTCACTTTTGTTCAAGGATCTCAGGAAAAGATGCAACATCACACTATCATCCATCTAGGAATTGGATGAGAACCACAACCGATATTCCATGATGTGTGTGGAGGGGTATTTTCTTAGCTTTCCATCGAATTTGGTTATCTATGATGGAAACATCACAAGCATAACTGACCATGAAGGGTTGTGGGCGATAATGACATTTTTTAGATGTGACAAATCAAGAAATTCCAATGTTGCAAGGAAAGATAAATATCTATGAGAAAATGAATAATGGGAGGAGGATGAATTCCCTTCTGTCTGAGATGAATCTCGTAGTCCTCCTATGTTTGTTCTACTAGAGGGTTGTGGTGTTCCATAAGAGTGATTTCCACAAGGGATTGTGGCACTCCCAAGAGCATGACTACTCCTAGCACCAAACGTTCCCCAAGGGGATTTCCCCTAGGAGTAGGTGTATACCTGTTATTGGATTAATTGGTAAATGTAGACATAAACATATCTCCCTAGATCCCACTGGAAACTAGAAAAAAACATAACATAATATAAGACTTTCCATAGGCTCTAATTATTGAGTTTACTAGGTAGCAAGAGATAAACAACAGACCTTTAAAGTATAGTTTCTTCTTGCCATTGCCATCCTATATCCATTCCAATGTTCCTGTGATATTGAACCTAGAAGGGAACACAAGCTAACCAAAGTGAAAGCAACACAATATACTCAACAAGAACCTATGTTTGTGATCAAGGGATCATACAATAAAACAAGACTAGTTTTATAGGAAAGAAACATATTGTTGTATCATATTAAATAGAAAGTGGAGAATACAACCAAATCCTTGATGTTGCAATGTCCCCTTTCAATGGCCCTTTTCTTTAACAAACACACTTTTTCTCCAAAGCCTTTGAATGAAGAATATCCATCATGTAGCTTGTATAACTAAAGCAAAGCTCTCAAGAATAATTTGAAGTAGAAACTATCCATACAAATATTAGCCTATTCAACCTTAGACTTTTCCATGACAGATCCCTCCTTATATATTGTGAAGGAGAGATGGATGAGGTGATTAGGATGATCCCACCAAATCATAAAGGCGAGTAAGATCCAAAACGTTCAAAGGCCACCTCATCTTTTAGAAGATCCCCTTTTAGAACTTTTGTGAAGTTTGAATTTATCTTAAATTTTGGCATCGTCGCACCCTAGGTATATTGCATCCTACGGAGATGTCACAGTCCAGTTCTAGAGAAGGATGCGATGATCAGACATCGTCGCACCCCATGCATTATGCAGGGTGCGACGACCTTCCTTAATATTGTGTTTGAGAAGGGAAAACAAATCACTTTCCTCATGGAGAAAGACACTTTTATATTTTTAGGTAAAATAAACACAAGTTGTCAGTGGAACACTGGGGTGACCAAAATAATGTGTAACATAATTCCCCCCAAAGTATAAAGTTGGAAATTGTGACAACCAAAATAATTTGTAGAATGTGTGTGTCGAACAAGGAGCACATCAATCGAGAACCTGCAAACAATCAAGCATTTAAATAATAATATACCATCATCAGTGGTAGGAATTGTCATACTCAGATTACAAAATTTCAAGTGATTCATGGCCACTAAATATACACTATGGATCCATGTTAGCATGATTCAACATATCCACCAAGAATACATTGTGGATATATGCTATAAAAGAACTCAAATTTGGAAATAGCCACGAGATATACAAAGTGGATCTATGTGTCAATACAAATCATGAATACTACATCGCAACCTAGATCAAAATGATAAGATCCATTGTGTTCATTTACATCATCTCTAAGTACGAATATAGCCATCTGATTACAGGTGTTGAAGTCGAACATGGTAGAAACCGCTTGATTACTGATCATTAATGAAGATCGTTAAGAAGTGTGAGGGAAATCACCATTGGTGTCAATGACTCCCAAGGTACCCTAGTACAATCCAAAAAATATGAATAAATGAGTTGAATTCAAATACTCGATGGAATCTCCCAATCAAGGATCAGTGATGTGAACCCACTATTGAAAGCGAAGAGACCTTCCATTGAGGCATGCAGGTTCTAAGGTACTAAATGATTTCTAAGTCTTTCTCCCGGATAATGTGTTGAATTCAATAGGAAAATACTCGTCACAAGATGGCCTTGATGTATCCCCCATCAATGACACAAAATATGTAACATATTTGAGGTAGATTAGAGTATGAAGTGATTCAAAACTAACACAAGGAAGGCCGACATGGTAGAAGATTTATAACTGCAGATGGCCGACTTGATAAAAGGTTTGTTTTAGGTTGGACTTCTCTTGAACATATGAATGACACGACAATGGCCTTCGTAGCATTGAATGAAGGAGGACACAACATATGAATTTGTGAATGGTCAAACGAGAGACAAATTGATTTCCCAACATGGATACAAATACAAAGGGGGTTGTCATGTTCAAGAGAGACTATTACTGCCAATAACATGGATAAAGAGACACATTTCTTTCCCAATTTCCCCCCACCATTTTTGGTGATTACCTCTTTATTTTTATGCAAGCTTGAGGAGGATAACATATTCTTGTTGATGTAATCTCATCCTTTGGACGAGTCCCTCAAATTATATTTTAAAAACCCTAATAAGGAGTGGTTCTATCCCATATGAGTATTTCGATGTTTGTTTAATGAGTACAAAGGGAGAAAACTCAGGGTTTTTTCATTTTTAGAGAGTCTGAAAAACACTTAAAGATAACTCCATCAGGTCCTTTTTCGTAAATTAATCTGATGAGACCGAAAAAATTATAATCTACCGCTCATTAGATGTTTTCTTCAAATGCTTTTACAAGCATGAAAAGAACAAGGTTGCTCGACAATGTTTTCATGTTTAGGGAGAGTGAAAAGAGCTTAAAGGATACTCCATAGGTTTCATTTTTCGAGTCACCATTATGAGTTCGAAAAAATGACAAAAGACTTCTCGATTACATTCTCATGGTTTCACGAGTGTGAGAAAAATCCAAGACTATGCTCAGAGTTTTTCTTGAAAAACCCTAAAATGATCTTTACATGTGACAAATATATAAAAACAAATGAAAAAAACGAACCCTTGTTCCAACGTTTCACCTCTAGACTTTTCAATATGTAAAAAATCAATCACTTGGAAAGTTGTTAGGACTTTAGGGTAAGGATGAAGCATAAAAAATCAATATAATATAAAAATCAATAAAATAGGTAAAAAACCACATTTCACTATTTCATTTGTAACTTCACCCAAACATTTGTCCAAACCCCCTTTTTACCTCGATTTTCAACTACAGATTGCAGAGTGCATGACTAATCATTTCAGGAATCGTCTCTGCATAAAAGGTAATCTTCATCTCCTCCATATTTTCATGGATTAAAGGTTGATTTCCATTGGTTAAAAATGTGTTTTTGGGTTGATTTGTTGAGGTTACCCATGCGTTGAGGTCGTCACAGGAACCCTATATCGAGACCTGCAACAATCTAGGATCATCACAGTCGCCCATAAAGCTAGGGTGCAATGAATCCTCACTGTGTAAATGCACAGGCCTGCGAAGACCACAACTCA
Organism: Picea glauca; assembly: GCA_000966675.3. Lineage (NCBI taxonomy): Eukaryota > Viridiplantae > Streptophyta > Pinopsida > Pinales > Pinaceae > Picea > Picea glauca. The sequence continues at coordinate 277,379 of JZKD02S0109041.1, read as the reverse complement.
AGCATTTTAAAAGATGAATACAAAAATAAAAACCTTATAGGAAAGAAAATTATGATTCTATTCTCCTTTTATGGTTCCTTGGTAGGTCTTCCATAGTCAAGGTGTTGGAATGGCATGAGAGAGAGCGGGAAGAGGAAGATTACTTCACCGAGAATGACCCGGGAAAGGTTATGGCCCTCCGATAGTGTGGGTTTTTGAAATTATTCAAGATTAAGGGAATGAGGGCCCAACTGAGACCACTTGATTACTTAGTTCACATGTGGGATGTGAAAAAGCAAGAATTTCATGTGGGTGCCCACACACTCACCATAGATATAGAGGATATCTACTTCCTAACATGACTATCTCACCATGAATCTTGAGTGACACTTACAGGTAGCAGGGGTGGAGGTAATCCTATGAACCACTACATCAGTGAACATTGTGTGTCGGGTACCCAGAAACATAGTGGTAATGTCACTATCAGGGATGTCTGAGACTTGCCTCTGCGGACCATCCTTTATACTATCACACACATGGTGGGGAGTGTAGCTCCCCACATGGACCTTCAAAGCTACTTTCAGTATACATTGGTGTGTATGGAGCCCCGAGTCTTCCAATAGTGCGAAGGGGTTCTTAAAATTATGAAGAAACAACTGACCAAGTGCATAAGTGGTGGGTTGAAACAATTTGTATATGGGTCTATTTTGGTATCCTTCTTCCTAGAAAGGGTCCCAATTTTACGCTTGTAGGTAGAGTGGGGAATACTTGCTCCACATGATCCGAGAATGAAGAGGTGGTTAGACCTCATGGCCCAACATGTAGCTGGTCCCATCGTTAAGTATAACTATGTCGTCTTCGAGTGGTTGAGGACTCAAATTCTTATGGTCGATGATTATGCATACACCAAGTTATATTTCCATGGAGATCCGAACCTAACTCTCCTTGAAGGTTCCCAATGGAGGGACATAGGTAAGAAGGAAATTTTGTTTATATCATGTTTTTGTTATTTTTAAAGATATAAAATGTTTTTTATGTTGTTTATCTGATGACTAATAGAGTGCTCTTCAATGATCCATATGTCGGACCTTATTTTCCTCCAGGTTCATCCCCTATCCGAAGGCGAGGGGAGAGAGGTGACGTAGTAGGAGTAGCTACTGCCGACTTCGAGACCATAGAACAAAATATGGAGGGAATCACAATGAATATCCCAGATGCCTCTATAGATGATATTCCTAGGCATTATCAATGCCACACAATGGGCATGTTTTCATCCATCGTTCGACTACTCCGTAGAGTAGCACGAAAATCACGTGTTATAGCGAGTAACATCCTTGATGCTCTGTTGTATATGAATCCATAATGCAGAGGTGCGATGATGCTTCTCTAGAGATGGACTGTGACATCTTCATAGGCTGTAATATACCTAGGGTGTGACGATGCCAAAAGATAAGGAAAATTCAAACTTCACGAAAGTTCTAGAAGGGGATCTTTTAGAAGATGAGGTGGCCTATGAAAGGTTTGGATCTTACTCTCTTTTGGAATTGTCACACCCTATGTATATTTCATCTTGTAGAGACGTCACAATCCAACTCTATATAAGGATACGACGATCAGGCTTCGTCGCACCCCATGCATTCTACGAAGGGTGCGACGACCTTCCTTAATAGGGTTTTTGAGAAGGGAAAGAAAATCACTTTCCTCCTGGAGAAATAATATTTTATGTTTTTAAGGAACATGAAAACATTTTGTAAGTGGATCACTGAGGTGACCAAAATAATGTGTAACAATACCCTAAAGGAGATGTGTTCTCAAAATTGGTCCTAGGGAAGAACCTTGAGGAACCAAAGGTATTAATAAAAGGAAAGCCTCCCCACTTTGGAAAATTTCCCCCATGGAAAGTTAAATCCTCCTAGCATGGAGATACCCCCAACTTGACCAGGGAAAACCCAAAAAACACTAGGAATATTCCATCCAAAAGGTAAACCAACACCTCACAATGTCGTGCCTCTCATAGGAATTCTGGAGGTGTTAGGAACCCCACCCCCCATGTTGAAATCAAGTCTCGAACCCCCACTAGAAAAAATATTCATGCGTGGGCATTCAAATGGATGGGATGGGTGTGGGAATTCTAGGTAGACTAATGGATGGGAATGAAGACATGGTCGATGTCCCCCATATCAAGGGACCCATAGAAGAAGGCATATACAAAAGAGGTCTAATTGTGCTCAGGGAAGGTAATGTGGTCATCACAAGCATGCCCCCGATCCCACTTATGGATGGGATTGATGGATAAAACAAATTGGATGAAACACTTGGTCCTGACATGGTGTTAGGATATCTAAATAAAGAAAATGTTTCACTAAAAATTTCCCTTACCTAGATAAGTATGGGTACTTCAATATCGATCAAAGGAGGATTAAAGTTTAGTGGCCAACTTTCATCAACCACTTCCACTTCAACCAAAATAGTATCCTCAAATAAAATATGAGACTCTTGATATTCATAGTAACGTGTCTCGTGTCGCTTGATAGGTGGTTGTACCTTCGTGATTGTCTCTAGTCCCTATAATCAATGAGATGAGCTCAGTGATTTATCCATAGTGAAGGTAATATGTTCAGATCAAACAAAATCCAACCTAAGGCCAATATAGACATGTAATCAAAGAGAAAACCCCTACCAAATATAAAACAATAGTAAGAAAACCAATGGCTGAGAGGGCCTTCTAAAAAATATCCCTATGGGGAGATGAATTCCCCAAAATATTGGGTAGCAAAGGTATGAGGAGAAGTTATGATGAATAACATGAAACATCCCTCACCGATGCAAACACCCTTTATTAAGGATGGAACCCCTTGTGGGAAATGATACCGTGAATGAACACCTATCCTTGGTACTATAGGAACGTCCCTCCTATAGTCACCTCTATAGCTATCTAGGAATGGTCACTGAGGATACCACCTGACAATCGTTGACTAGGAGAATAGTCAAAGGTCCGACCACATGTAAGGGGAGAGTAAATATGGATGATTATTTCAATGTGTTACCTCACACACATGTGTGGCACCAACGAAACCCCCATATACATAGTAGTCAAAGTGATATCGCAAAAACAAAAACAAGCGAAGAGAGGTAATCTCCCTACATGCCCGGATGCAACCTTTTTCTTAACTCCTATGCTAGAGAATATTATTGACACATTGGTTGCAAACATGTTTTTTACACTATTTAATGACTTCTAGGATTCATTTTGGTGGCCTCAAATAGTTTACTCTCCAATCTTATTCCAAGGCCCTAACCCTATCTAATGTTGGTTCATAAAGAAATAAAATTTTCTAGTAGATTTTAGATTACACAATTCCTTTTATGGTTGTTTCTTATCTCAAACGAAAATGAATGAAACCTTTGTTTTTTTTATGACTCTTGACCCAACCAAGTAGTGAAGATATGTCAATTCAATCTATTCACTTCAATGAATTCTATCCAGGAAGGGAAATATATTTTTTCTTTTATTTTTAAACTTCAAAACAAAGTCCTCAAACACTAAGCAACCATGCAAAAAATTCATATGCAAAATTATTATAAAAATTCAAACCAAACACTTCACCAATGCACTTTTGTTCTAATGCTTCAAAAGCTTGTATGGATGCAATTTTTTTTCTTCCCAAATGTAATGAAAAAATTTCATAATCTAATCAAGGACACATAAATCAGCAAGCAAGGGCTATAGTAAATTAGTAGTGATCCTAAAAATCCCACTCTAATATCACTACAAAATTCTCACCCAAAACTTACCTAAGAAAATGGATCTAGTAATGAGCACTAACCACACAAAGACTAATGACCAAATGCAATCAATATCAAACACTACCATATATTATCAGATATGTTGGGAGCATTTCCCAACTTCAATGGATCACTTTGAAAATGAACAAAGTTAACTAAATAATTCACACAAGCCACACAAACACACTTGAAACGAAAATTGAATGCAAATAGAGTGACAAAATGATTCAATCAAAGAAAATATATAATGGCACAATTCAACCACAGTTCTTTCCAACCACAGGTCTTTGGGATCAGAGAAGTCATATCTATTCTTAAAAATATGGTGATTTTACAATTTCCCTTGTTTACAAGGATCGTCGTAGTCTGAGGACCTGCAACAAGCTACAAGTAGCATGACACTAATAGTGAAACATGTTGTTATCACTGAAATATCGTCCATAGAATTGCACACAAATGGTTACAGAAACAAAACAATGCCAACAAAAATTAGTTAACATGAAGCACTAAAATGCATTGAAAAGGAAAAAAACTATTCAATTGGGTCAAAATTTGACATGATAAAATTGACCAAAGGAAGCGCGCGGACAGTGTGTGCGGGCCAATAAAACCCTTAGAGCGCACAATGTGCCAAGTGTGGGAATGTGTACGATAAAAGCCACACACTTCTATGAACAGTGCATTTATGAATCTTGTCGGCCCCTCAACCACTTATGAACCAATTTCCAACATGATTTGACCTTCATATATGAGGGAAATCTGAATGGGGGGCTCGTCAAGGACTAAAGGGTGCCTTAAAAGGCCCCTGTTTCACACCAAGAACCAATTTATTTTTCCTTGAATAAATTCTATAAATAAGAGCCACGGGTGCACTAAGAAACCAAAATCTTCATAGTATTGTTATGCTGCAATAATTCTCCCTTGAGAATCCTCTTTTCTCTTTGGATCCTTCAAGCATCATTGCAATAGGCCACTCCACTCACCTCTTAAGGGAATAAGAATTTTTTTTCTTCACCATTTGCCATTTTATTCCATTGTATGAAGAGCTCTCCATTAGGGAACTCAAGATCCCTAACAAGGAGGAAGAGGGGACTCACAAGTCTTCATTCTTCTCTACGATGTTTTTCCTACTAATCTATTGATCCATTGGTATCATTATGTTGGACATTGGTTGATTTTAATGGTTCTAAGTTTCTCATGCTTTCTCACTTTTATTTCTTAGTTCTTTTAGTTTATTTCTTTTTTTATACATGTGTTTGTACTGTTTAACAAATTCACAAAGTTCTGTCTTTTCTAGAAGGCTCATCTAGATATGCAAGTGTTTTTGTTTTTATCACCCAAGTGACAAAACCAACACGATGGATTGGCGACCACACTAGGGAAAGGTATCCAATTACACCCTATTTGAGATTAGAGAGCACTTATTTTTAATCAATTTGTCTTTCTTGTACCAAAATCGGCCTAGCCCAACCTGTCAAAGGAAAATTTCTGAGCTGGAAGAGGAGTATTTCCCTTGGAAATACCCCCCAATGCATGACATGAAGTGCGTGGATTTTCCTGCCCACAGATGCACACTCAGCGTAATATCTGCGCCACATACTTATTTTCATTGCGCATTTTGTGCACTATGTGACCACTGCACACCTGTTAGAGTTGTAACCTGCACATATCTCAAGTTTTTCAAAATTGTAAGGGTTTTTATGATGATTTGAAGGCCCTTAGCCTTCATATTTTTTCTTTCATGCACTTTTTAAGGTACATGCATTTCACTTAGAGTCTTTTCCCATATGAAACGTTAGCTAAACATAGGCACTTAGGGGGTAAAAAAACCATATATTCTCCTCGTTTGATTTGGTTTCCAAATGGATGGATTTTTTGGCTTGTAAAATTTTAAGTTTATATTATTGCTATCATACATAAATCACTTACATTGGGACTAGAAGTTAAATTTGACCCTTGAGTATGCTCTTCTCTCGCACCCTAGTGTGATCTTGAGAATAAAAAAGGTGGTTAAAGGGACATCTCATCTCCCTTTACAAAAATCTTTAGGAGAGGACAAAGCCCCACTAGGGTTCCTCTTAATTTTTTGAAATCATCTTAAAGTTGTAAGGGCCCATACATTCCCACATGTTGAAAATTTAGGACATTTTCTTGAAATTGCTTTCTTAGTTTACATCACAATCTAGGGAAGTTTAAAGATCAAAGTAATGTGCCCATACATTCCCACATGTTTGCAATCTAGGATTGTTTTCAATCTTTTTTAGTGTAAACAAATATTTAATGAGTTTAAAGGATTTGTAAAGGACCCATAAGTCTACATGCTAGTTCTTTCGGGTTTTAAAATTCCGCACAGTTGTACCAATGACATATAGTAAGCTAGATAAACAATATTTGTAAGGACCAGAAGAAGTCCACATGTTTCCATCTCACACTTAAATTATTAAACACTTTGCACACTTTCTCACTTGCTTGCACACAAAGTCATTCCTCACACACATAATTTCCATTTTGAATAGTGGAGGTTGAAGGAGGTTTTCTCAAAAGGAATTCTAAAACATCCCACTACTTCTTTGGAAATTATCCACACCCATTAATTCAAAGGAGATTGGTTCACACCCCCAATCTCTCAGTCCACCACATCTAATTTTTTTCTAAAAACTCATTAAGTTTTCCTCCAGAGGAGGTGCCAAAAGAAGGTTTTTAGTCTAGGTAGGATCTCGGGGGTATGCATCCGAATAACCCCCGGTTATATGATTCTGACATTTTCAAACATTAGAAGTTGACAAATAGGGAACTTTCAAATCCTCCAAGTAAAGTGTTCCTACACCATAAGGCAGGGAGATACTTGTTAAGGGTTGAAGGCTGAGGTCCAATTGTTCTACACATACCTCCTTGAGTCACCCAACTCTTGGAAGGGAATCCAAGACATGACCCATTTTTATGGTAAAAAATCTAAATGTATCACTTTGACCGAGGTACCTAGTGACAAAAATTGAGGACATCTACCCAGGTGGCGATTGTGGGATGCAATCTCACTTTGATCAGATTTTGTGTGGCTATTGGGAAATATATCCATCTCCTTCAGGATATGCACCCTCTACCCTTCATTATAACTAATTATTTCAACATTCACTAGTTCCTCTTCCAGTGGCTTCACACCCCACTGTTGGGTTCTTTTGGAAGGCTCAGTGTTATTTGAGAGGAAGGACGATATGTCTTTTAGGAAACAGGCGTTTGTTTTTTCTTGTTCCCCCACATAGACAAAATCCACCTATCCACATGTTTTCTTGTTTACATTTGATTTATGTATGATTCTCATTTGATTACATGAAATTGTGAGTTGTACTATCTTGTGAAGGTCCAAATTATGCAAAGTTGTTGTTCATTTATTTCTCTTTTGTCACCATTTGCACACATTCACATTTCTAGTCAGAAACCATAGGGGACCCACATAATCCCCGCTATTCCAGACGCCTGCAAAATATTCCTCCTATTCTAGAAGGAGTCCCTAGTCTTGCCAACTCACTGGCTCAACCATCTCACACCCCCCCCGAGTGCTACTATTTTGGGATCAAATTTACTTGGTTCCACTTTTCTTGGGTCCAATTCCCAAATCCATCCATCTACTAGATCTCCTTCACAAGGATGTGGGGGGGGGGGGACTTCTTCTCAAGGGAGAAGTACAACCCCACCAAATCCCTCTCAAGGAATAGTTCCACCACCTGCTCACACGATGGATGGAACTAATCCTCCACCAAATCTCCCTATGCCATACTTGGAGTCCCTTAACATTAATGATTTAACCAAACTCACGAATGATCCCACTTGGCCCAATATTTCTACCAAAATACCTTCAAATATTCCAAAGTTTGAAGGAAAAATAGGGGAAGATCTCGCCAACCATGTTATGACCTTTCACTTATGGTTATCTTCCAATAGAATCATGGATGATTCCATCCGCTTAAATTTGTTTCAACACACTCTCATTGGTTCCTCAACCAAATGGTATGTGGATGAAAAATCAGAGTCCCATGCAACCTTTGAATCATTGGCCAAGGCCTTTTTGTCCTTTTTCCAACTACTAGTTTTGTCCTTTTTCCAACAACTAGTTATCTATGATATTGGCTTAGAACTTCTCTCGAAGTTCAAACAAACTATTACCATCCATATAGATGATTAAATCCATGAATGGTGTCGGCAACGTAGTTTGTGTAAAGAAGAAACCACCAAAGAACAATGTCTTGATTGGTTTCTCAAATCACTTGTCTCTATTATTGCCAAGGATGTAGCATCCAAGTTTCCTCAAATGAAAGAGGAGGCCATCAGCAAGGCCCAATAGTTTGACCTCATCTATTCTCAATAAGGTTACTTGTACACATTTTTTCCTCATGCCCCTATACCCGTACCATTTGGCCATGACAAACCTGGGATGTCCTACTTTGTAGATGTGTTGATTGGTTCCATGACGGACCACAACCCTTAGAGACAATGACTACCTATTTATGGTTCACCTCAATATTCACAACCCTATGGAGGGACATCTTATTACCCTCCTCCCGCTCACCAACAACCATATCCTATTGCTTGTCCTACACCAATGGGGGGACCCTCACCGATACTCATGATGTGTCTGGCCTCTCAACCAAGTTCGGTTTCACCTTCTACCTCCGCATATAACCTTGGTACTAGTGGAAACATTTCAACTTCCTATGCGCCCTATGGATTGTTTCCACAAAAAAATCCATATTTTTCGTTTCCTAATCGTCCACAGTAGGTTGCTCCTCCAACTGGACAACTCGATGGTGGTGTTAACTTTTTTCAACCCTCTCCCGTTCAATAGCTTCAAAATTTTGAACATTTGAATATGAAAAATCTGTCCCATCAGCTGAGTAATGCCAAGAAGAAAGGGAAAAACTGAAACAATAATAACCCAGGACCATACGAAAATAATCCCCAACAAAACAATCCCTCTAGGGGAAACCAAAATCAAGGAAACAAGGACCACCAAGGGGACAATAACAAAAAATGAAAAGGGAATAAAAATAGAAATCTTAGGACTAAATTCCCTTGTTCTCTCTTTGGTGAGTATGGACATTATACTCACCATTGCCCCAAAATTATCGACTTCAAATGGATGAAAGAATCCATGAACATGCAACGCCCTCCAACGTCGCCTGTTGAGGGACATATTATTACCCTCTTGAGCCAGTACCATCTTCCATCACTTTGCGAGCCTATTATGGTTGGCCCTCATCACTTGAAGGGCTCTTACAAAATGTCCACATCGAACTCAGGTGAAAAACCATCTTAATTGACATTGAATTTATCGACACCCTACTTGACTACAATATCTTGTTTGGATGTAGCTACATGTATGCTATGAAGGAGATCACCTCTTCTATGTTTCGAACTATCATTTCCCCCCACAACCGGAAAATCGTCACCATCGACCAACTTACACATTACAAAGTTAACCATTCTGCCAACATTGATAACATTACTCCCCTTGTCTGTACTAACTCAGACGCTTATTCAATCATCGACATGGGTCCCAACATTTTCAAGGGCACATATTTTCTGGAGGAATATCATGGAGCGCCACCCCTCCTACACCTTTCAATAAAAGTGTGTGTAGTATCTTCTAATGGAATAGATATCAGAGACACTATTCCTCCCACTAAGGCCTCTCCTCACATCAAAGTTACACTACTTGAAGAACTATTACCTCAGGAATTCCCTGATAACCCCACTAAACCACTTATCCCCAATCCCCCCCCCATCCAGGGGAAAATCATGGTTTGGGAGACAATCCCCCAAGCCATTAGCCAAATTAATTTCTTCTACCTCCCACCTTGAGGCCTAGCATTCTAGGTAGTTTCAACCCTTACCCTTCATAACATGGTTCTTTACATCCTTGTATGGTATCTTCATCTAGCTGCGATGGTTCCTCAACCATCTCTCCCTCCTCAGACATAGGGAATCCCCATGCAGATCCCAGTACATGCTCTTGCCACACCACCCTCACCCCCAATAATTGACACCTTTGCCATTTTTGGGGGAAGAAGAAAGAAGAAATATCACAAAACTCCAATTCCTCTCCGAGTTCAACCTCCTTCTGCACTATGCGAAGGAGAATGACACCCCACTAATAGATGCCATACTCTTCCTGAGTTAGAAATTTGATTCATCTCCCATGAGTAGCCACATTGCTTGCCACTCCACCAAGTACATCCACTGCAACAACAGAGTCCACAACTACAGGCAATAAGGGTTTGCGAACCAAATTCTCTTGCACCCTATGCTTATACTATGGCCACTACACTCATCATTTCCCAAATATACCTCAATTTTTCCAAACGTTAGTTTTAGTACGCCAAACCTCTCATCCAAAGCCTTCTCAGCCACCCCCTACTGGGGCTCACCTCACTGATATTCGATATATTTCATCATCAATATCTGTGCGAATGAGGTAATCTCCACAGTATTGGGACATTCAATTTCTATCCAGTGGTCCCTCATACCCTGTACCCGATATCTCGTCTGCATTCTCACCACTGGAGGACAACCACACATTGACAATCCCCTCTGTCACCTACTAGGATCCCCTATATTATCGAAGTTTTCACTACAACGAGGATATCTTGGAGGAACTCACTACTCCTGATTGCCCATGGAGCATGCTCCATCATCGAGCACTTTTCCTCTCATAGGATTCCTTTCATCCTCCTACCCTAACTTCCATATGCGCAATCGAAACCAAGGATTTTATTCCTTTAGGGATTATAGACTGTTTCAATAACCCTATCCCCTCCCCAGATGCTTTTGAAGAAGTAAAAATGGCTAACATCTCCCCCATTGTTGAAATTGACATTTCCATGAAACCGAGAATCATAGAAGAAACCACCATTGGCACCACCTGCTCCCTTGAAGAAATCATTTCTTATAAATATCTCTTTCAAGAATACCGAGACATTTTTTCCTTGTCATATACAGATATTCCCAACCTTGATCCATCTATAGTCGAACATTGCATTGAAACTTGGCCAGATGTTTCCCCAATTCATAAAAAGAAAATCCCTCTTCACCCATCCAAAGTCCTGGCTACCAAAGCCAAAATTGATAAGTTATGCATTGTTGGCTTCATTTACCCAATTTCATACACTTCATGGGTCTCCAGCCCCGTCCCTATCAACAAAAAATAGGGCACTATTCACGTTTGTACATACTTTTGTGATCTCAATCACGATTTTACCAAAGACAACTTCCCAACCCCTTTCATCGACCAAATCATCGATGACTGTGCTGGCCATGAGGCATTGTCCTTTATTGATGGGTTCTTCAACTACACTCAAATCCAAATACATCCAATAGATCAGTATAAAACCATGTTTACTACCCCTTGGGGTACTTTTTCTTATTGTGTCATGCCTTTTGGACTCAAGAACGCAGGTGCTATGTTTCAATGGGCCATGACCTACATTTTCCATGATCTTTCTCGCATCATCCTTACTTATTTGGATGACCTCACTGCTCGATCCAAAAAGTGAACTCAACATTTAGACGACTTACACATCATTTTTCGATGATGTCGCCAGTACAATATGCACTTCAACCCCCTCAATTGTGTATTTTTCCTTACTGCCAGATGCCTCTTTGGGTTCATTGTCTCCCAACATGGCATCACGATGGACCCCCTCAATTTCCAAGCTATCACAAAAATTCCACCACCTAGGAATTTATGCCAATTGCAGAGTCTACAAGGAAAAGACAACTTTTTACATCGCTTTGTCCCATACTACGCCACTTGCACATATGGTTTTCTCTGCCTACCGCATCATGATATCCCATTTCAATTGGAAGAACATGCTCAAGCACCTTTTGATTATTTGAAATATGCCTTATCCAACACCCCTTTGATTAGTCCTCCAGACTATGATCGCGATTATATCCTCTACTTTTCAGCCTCAGTCGTCTTAGTAGCAAGAGTCCTCATCTAATTAGGGGATGATGGGAATGAACATGTCATTTACTAAATCAGTAAAAATATTTCAGGACCACCCTTGAATTACAATCATGATGAGAAACACACCCTAGAAGTTTTTCTCGCGGTCCAAAAGTTGTGCCATTATATCCTTCTTCGAACTACCAAGGTTGTAGCAGATTCTAACCCCATGCAATACTTTGTTAGTCAATGACAAATTAATGGAAAATTTTCCCGATGGATCATTATCCTCCAGGAATATGACCTATAATTCTTCACTCCCAAAATAAATAAAGCGCTTTTCCTCGCCGAACTCATTACGAATTTTCCCTCGGATTCTCAAGCTTCCCCCGTTAATACAGATTTTCCTGACGAACACCTCTTCTTCATCCCCTCTGATGACCCCTGGTATGATGACCTCCTCATCTACCTACGAACACAAAATTTTGTGTCCAATATCTCTCTAGATCATCATCGATGCATTCTTCATCATGCCCCTCAATATCTCCTCATCAGAGATGTTCTCTATCGACGTGGGGTCGACACCATCCTTCGTCGATGTTTGACCATCGAAGAAGCTGGAATATTCTTGAACGATTTCCATAGTGGAGGTTGTGATGGTTACCTCTTAGGTATGTCCACCACCCAAAAAATCATTCGAGCAGGGTACTTCTAGCCCACGTTGTTTCATGCCTGCATCTACATTGTCAAGTGATGTGACAAATGCCAGCTCTATGCAAATAAAACATGAGCACCACCAGCTCTTCTACATCCAGTCATCACCGTCGTCCCTTTTGCAAATGGGGAATAGACATCATGACATTCCATCCTCCATACAATAATCGACACAAGTACATTGTCGTGGAAGTATATTACTTTACCAAATGGGCCGAATCCATGCCCACTTTCAACAACACCGTTGAAACAACAATGTGTTTTTTCTTTAACCACATCATTACCCGATTCAGAGTCCCACTACAATTAGTGTCTGATCATGGTGTTGGCAGCCAATTCACTTTTTTATTATCCTATAAGCTGCCTACACCTATGTCTTGCGAACATCAAGTTTTTTGGTCACATTTTTAATAGACGAAACTTTCGTTTCTTGAGATTTTTGCACATTTGTCTTCGTTAGGTTTTCACGACTATAAGCGTGAAAAATTCTTCTTTCGAAGTTACATTTCGATCACTTTATGAACTAACATAAGATTTTTATCGATATGACTACTGCGCTTATCCTTTATCTATCGTTATGTGGCTGAAAGGAATTTTGAACTATGCGCATTGGACATTCTTATATTGATTGCAAAACTTGATTTTGTTGAGTTTATAAGGCATTGAGAATTTGGGTTTATACTTTTTATGACTTGCCTCATCTTTTATTCTACATGGGGGTTATGATTTATTTAGTTTTTATATATATGATATAATACTTATGTTAATCTTTTTATAACTTTTGGCTTGTCAACTATTATGAGTATTGATTGGCACCATTGTTTAAAAATTTTGATTAATACATTGGCACATAATGATTTTGGTGTTGATTTATACGTTGAATGCTTTGAATACTATGACATAGTGTTGGCGCGTATTGGTATGTACATTGCATTTGATTGGTTGTACACATAAGTTAATGGTTGAACTATGCTTTGATGGGTAGAACAACTATGTAAAACTGTCAATTGTACAGTTGATATGATAGTCATGCTTGGATTTATTGCCTTCTACCACCCTCGCACACTTTGCATTAATTCCTGCATCCTTACCGAGTTATCTCTCTTGATTTTTGGGAAAATCTTTGAGCCCACTCTGTTCAAACCCTTGTCCCTTAGCCCTATTCACTATGTGTTATCTCTTGGCTCCTGAAGGACGAATTAAACCCCCATGGTGTTTAGAGTTGGTGTTGGTTTCATTTTGCCAGAGAAGACTGCCCCGTAATTGCTCCCAGAGTCACATTTTTGCGTGAGCAATTCTGGGCATACGAATTGGAATTAGCTCAAGCCGTTGAAAACCCAGAACCGTTTGTAGACTCTTTACCCTCATTGCGGGCAGTTTCCTCAGAAATTGAGTGGCTACAGGGATCTAGCTCTCGTTTTACAGGTCAATTTTTCAGTGGCTGGAACATGCTTTGAGTCTGTATGCATTCCTTCAAATCTGTTCTTCAGAACTCCCTCCCACCTGTCAAGCCGTCTCGTCATCACACAGGTATGGAAAATTTGATATCATTTCATTTTGTAAATAATCACTTGTTTATATAACGAATTCGAATTCGGTTTTCGATTGGTTCTGTTAACATCATTGATTAGCTCTGTCACATTATATGCATTCTGTACATAGCTTTGCCTTGATAAATCGAAATTCATTTTCCTAGTTTAGCATTGATTAGATTTCCTTCGATTTGATTAATTGTGGTATGGATTGGATTGGTTTTTATTGGCTTAAATTAGATGCTCTGATTTCATAAACACAAGCTATTTCTCATATTCGATTCTGGACACAATCACGTTTCTTTTTGATTTCATTATAATGAATATGCTATGTTTGATATGGTTAACTGTTACGGTGATTTTCGACCAAGCTCGAATACAATTCGAATTAATTTTCGATGTGATTCTGTACACATTCACCCAAATCGTAATGGTTATACCTAGCCGGTTAATTCATTTTGGTTTGCTATTAGAACGAACCTGTTATTGATTGGATTGGTAATGAATATTCAGTTACAAGTTGAGTTGTAAAACGAGATTGGATTCACTATTATCCTATATTCAACTCAGTCACGATTTGTTTTGATTGTTGTCCAGTTTATGATTATCATTTCTGTTGACTTGATATTGGTTGTGATTACTATTAATTGATCATGTCTGTTGACTGTATAACCCTCAGCGATCGAAATCTATGGAGAAATTTGGTTGATCCTGTTATAAATGTTTTATTTGCCCAGAATCGTAACAGTCTTCCCATTTTTGTATTTAATTAAAACAACCTGAATCTTATGCTACATTATTATAGCCATAACAAATGGATTATGATTGGGTTGGATTAGATCGTATCTCATACAATATGATTCGCTATTAATTTCATTTGATATGAAACAGTCTTGTTATAGTTTGACCCTATTTTATGGTAAAAGAAAAACAGAGTATTCTTATCCCTGTTTCAATTGAATCAATTTTGATCTTGTTTAAATTTGAATGATGAAATCATTTGGATCATTAGTGATTTATTTTTAATCTTTATTAAATGAAAATTGGATTTGATTATTTTAAAAGATTTGATTTGATTTCTATTTGATCCTGTATGTTATTTTAGACTAGCTACAGAATCAGATGATTCTGTAGCTAAGTCTGTAGAGTCATATTTTTATTGTTTTGTTAATAAAATCTCTTTCTAATTTGTTATTTTTGGTCTATTACAGGTCAATTCGAAATTGCATTGGAGTTGATGAGCAGTTAGAATATATTTGAGATATTTTATTTGCATTTTAGTTTCTTAGTTTAGTTGATTTTGGGATATCTCCCAGATTATGTAAAACAGTTTGGTATTATCCACAGGGAGGTTTTACCCTGTGGAGAGACTTATATATACTTATCACTTTTGTAATAATGGACATCCTCATTCAAGGGAGAACAAGGATAATGGAATTTTAATACAGACTGAAGCAGAAATTGGTGTTTTGTCACAGCTTTAGCTTCTCATTATATCAATATTTTGTTTCATGTTGTGTATATCAATTTGTATATGGTTAACGACTACTTTAACTATCTTAATCATGTGCAAATGATATAATT
>JZKD02S0109041.1:235459-250458 GCA_000966675.3 Picea glauca | reverse complement strand
TTCATGTTGTGTATATCAATTTGTATATGGTTAATGACTACTTTAGCTATCTTAATCATGTGCAAATGATATAATTTAATCATTGTAATCCATATCTGGTTTCTTCCAAGCATATAAAGGAAATAACAATTGTTTAATTCAGTTTGTGAATGACAGGTTTATCTTCTTCATTGATTGAATGATCAAATATAAGTTTTTGCATAACAGGTTTCCCTTATTGCAGAGATTTATAGATCATAAGATTGTTATGATTTTTTTTTTGTCTTGTTTGTCTTGTAAACCAACTCAAAGAGCAGCACAACCTATCGTTTACGAGAAGCTTTTGGGATCAATCCAGTGCGAGTTTCCTTCCTCCGACCAGCTTCAGAGTCATCACACACGGGACAAATTAGGAGCGCTTCCAGGTCAATTAATCTTCCCCTTGCTGTTTTCATAAGTAGTTTAATTTAGATATAAGTTTAATTAGACTTATATTAGATTGTTTAATTTCAGTAAATGTATTAGATCGTTTAATTTCAGTAGGTTTTATTTCTCTTTCATAAAATATAAAAAATCAAAAAACATATCTAGCTGTCTTAGGACAAAAATTCAATGAGTTTTACAGGTTATATTCAAATCTGCGAGTTGTGTATATTGTATATTTGTGAATAAGTAATATTGCAACTAGTAATTAGATAGTTGATTTGAGTTATTATAATATTAATTAGTAGATTGTATAATAGAATAGTTAGAGTAATTTGTATTTAGTTTTAGTTTAATTTAGTAGTTTGTTGCAATTAGATTAGTGTATTAGTTTGTTTTTATTGTTAGTTAGTTTAGTTCCTTTTATTTTAGTTTTAGTTAGTTTTAGTCTGTTTTATTTGTTTTAGTTTGTTTTATTTGTTTTAGTTAGATTAGTTAGTTTAGATTAGTTTTCTCTTTGGTTTTCTTAGGACCTTAGAGAAGCCAATGGAGCCGTTAAACCCGTCAGGGTGGTTCATTCCAAACGGCTTGGGTTATTTAGACAACCCCGGACCGGTTCCACTCTCTCAATTGACGGACGGACAATTTCGCCCGTCAACACATGGTAAACACTTTGAGAACGAGATATTCGTAGAACTCTCCTCAAAGTTAGGCTTCTCCCATGAGTTATCCTCCCAATATTACCTTAGTCCAATGTATAGGTCAAGGCTGTCAAAAAATTCCTCAAAACCATGCTACAATCTATCGTCAACAAACATAAGACCAATTGGCATCATATGTTGCTTTCCATGTTATTGGATTATCGCACAAGAGTTAAAAATGCCATCGATTTTACACCATTCCACCTCATCCATTGGGTCGAATCCACCCTCCCTATCGAGTGAGAAATCCCCACATTACGAACTGTCATAGAGCTAGTACCCGACACTGCTATAATGGAGCAACGCCTACTCACCTTAGAGTTGTTAGATGAAGATCGTCGATCTTCATTACAGAACAATGAGGCAGCTAAAAAATGGTCCAAATCCAACTTCGATCACCATGTCAACCTTTGCTCATTCAGGGAAGGGGATCTCTTCTTAGCTTACGATATCACCCATGATAGGCTTGACCATGGGAAATTTGAGTCATTATGGCATGGATCCTACATACAACCTGGCCTCTCTAGAAGGCTACCCTCTCAAAGAACCCGTCAACGGGTTGTACTTGAAAAACATTTACGCCTGAGCATAGCCATCCTACCTTAGGTTTTCTTTGTAAACATTTGTTAGGTTTTTACTCTTATTTTTCTCTACCACTCCTCATGTCTGATCTATCATCTTTTTTGTTGACATATGCATGATCCATTAGCCTACCACATTGGTTACGCTGAAGGTGCGAACTGTTGGACCTAGAATCTCGCTTCGGCTGCTTGAAACCTCTATAATGCCTCACATGTATTACTCCACTCCAATGGAATAGGTTTGGGCTCGACCACCAACAACCATGTTGAATATGACGTCGTCACTGATCTCCTCGCCGAGGCCAGTCACCACCACATTCGTCACCTTAGCATTCTATTAGATTCCCATCTTGTTGTCCTGCAACTCAACAATGTATACCATGTTCCTCTTTCACAAATACTTGTGAGTTATACTTTTATCTCACAAATTTGATTCAATCACCTTTACACATATTCCAAGAAAAATTAATCAAATAGAAGATAACATGGCTAACCTAGTATTAGGTTGGCATTTATCACATTAAAACATCATCGCATATACATAAACATCATACATCTTTCACAACATATAGAAAAGATATCATAAGAATAAAAAACATCAACGCATAGGAGACATACATGATCCAAAAAATATATGTCCATATATATGATCATCACTAGGGTCACAAGTTTTTACATAATACAAAATACATTTCCCGTAGGATAGTGACTCCCGTCACCCTTACAGGTACAAAATGGGTACTCCCTACCCTATACAAAATGGGTATCAAATACCATGTACAAAATGGGCTCTCAATCCTATAAATACATAAATCGACACTCATGGTGCCCCCTAGCTCCCCCCCCAAAGTCCTCTGTTAGCTAGAGGTGCCCCACTAGTTGGGGGCCGTCCAGGTCTAGGGGGAAACCGACTAGTCATCGCTGCCCCTGCTAGAGCTTCTTGGTGGATCAACGTATACCACTCTTCTGGTACACCCACACACTCCTCCAGGACCTCCTCATCCTATATGTGGGCCCACATAGACTCCGACAAACCCTAGAACACCTACTCGAAATAACGACGGATTTCCTACACCATTGCCTCGGCCTTTGCCTGCGCCTCATGTGTTGGTCCAACACCAACATCCTCTCGTCTTTGCCTCTTCCCTGCCCTCGGATCTACTCGCTTTGGTCGCACTGGTCCTCGATGAGAAGGCTCCCCAACCATCTCTTCCTCTCAGAATCGGGGTCCCACATCTGCAAAAAAACACCAAAAATAGAGTCAATATCCATATATACATATATAATCAAATGCTACTTATAAAAATCACAAAACATAAATACAAAGATGTATCTCAAACATCTTGGTCCTCCCTAAGAGGAAGCACCATATTCGTTTCATGTCGGTAGTCCATACCATTGTATGGATACCTCAATATCACTTATGGCATCTGTCCCCACACGTGCGCCACCATCGTCGTGAAGTAATTTACACCCTCTCCACCCCCGTTTTGAGCCAACACATGGGCCCACCACATCAGTTGCGACTCTCATAACCGTACAGTCTCCAACAGAATCCTAGGGTGCAGTAGGGGCACCCTCTCTAGAAACCAAGCCACCATAATAGACCCAAAGGCGTAGTCACCAGATTCATATCTCCGACACTGGTCAACCTACCTCGACATCTTGGTGTGAAACACAGGCCTCGAGGAAAAGTGGTCCCCATTAAGGAGCCTCTCCACGATCCTCGAATGACCTCCTGTGATCCACTGAGTCCCTAAGGATCTGTAGATCCTTACCACCATAACGACGATGCACTCTGTCAAGAAGTCCTCTATCACCTCGATCCGGATGACCAAACCCGACATCGGGTGCGACCCTGTGCAGTGGAGAGCAACCAAGTCGCCTACTCCATCATCCCCCAACTGCTGGGGGTCCATAGGAAGGGCCATCCCATGAAATGGGAGGCTCGTAAAAAAATAGACATCCTCGACAGTTGAGAATGTAAGCTTATGTATCTTGATGATGAAACACTACAGATCACTGTTTCACATGGATATCAAATACTAGAGCAGGAAATCTTGGGACCATATCAAAGTTAAGTCGAAGAACTTTAGCAACCCACGGGCTGCCAAGTTCCTTCGAACTCCCAGCTGTTGTCTCATCACCTCTTGGAGATGATCCAAGTCTCTCTCTCTCCAATGAACTGACATCATGCTCTCTAGAATATGTTGATCACCTGTATCCACACAAAAACACTGGGTTAGCCTTCATCATCCATAAAAGCAAATAAAAAATTCCATAATTTCAACCCCCTTAGCCTTGCCTCTAGTGCACGACTTTCACCCATATAGGTTCGCACATGTGCACGCCTATTCGTTGCATAGTTACGCACTCATGCACAACTCTCTATGAAACAACCATGCATCCTGTGTGCAACTTTCACCTAGACAAGTGAGCACACATGCACACCTATTCTCTGGAAAGTTGTGCACTAATGGGCAGCTGTCTCAGAAGCAATTGCACACAGTGCGAAGCTGTCAATCCAACAGGTACACATCTTATGCCCTACTATATTTTCCTCTCCCGCACCCACATGCGTGGTTCTTTCAAGCACATCCTTACACTGTGTGTGAGAAAAGGAATTATACCCACACATATGTGCATGGGTATTCCTCCTTGTCCCGAGCACTGGTGGGCTCCTACCCATAACCACCCTTGTAAGGCCCTTCGTACACCCCCTAACTAAATTCTGCAAATTTCACATGATGCAGGAGGTTATGACCACTAACCTGGCTCTCACAACTCTTGGATCAGTCAACTCGCACTCCCGTAGTCTCCAAATATCTTTAGAATGTTCTCATCAAATCAGCTATAGTGGTGGGTACAAATGAGGTGGCATTGTGGGCCCACCAACCACATATAGTCCCTTTTGCCAAAATTTCACACTCAATTACATGAGCCCAAAGCCTTCATTTTCGGATCCATTCTGAGCCACGGAATCCTTGTCTAGCCATATACACATTCACACTCCCTAGGCCATCATTGAAACCTAGCCGTGGAGGAGCATTTTTCTCACATCATGTTCAGGTATGCATGCCCATGTTAAAATTTATCAAATGACTGCTATATGTTATTTATCATTAGATATTGTTCACGTCAGGTTTTTGGTTTTCATGTGTGCAGGTACAAGTTCATCCAAGTGACATCATCCCTTTAGGTATATGTTGGACACTAGCATGTAATTATTCCCTCTATAAATTAATTGCATCTCCCAATCATACCCTTTGACGTTTACCTCTACGGTCCTTACATTCGGCTCTGTAGTACCTTCACCTCTCCTACATTATGGTACTTTCACCTGGTAGCACTCTCCCCCCCATGAGTTCTCCCATTCATAGTTCCCCTTGGCCACTTGACACTCATGTTGATTTCATCCTTCAGGGATGGGAATCTTGATAGCCTTATGCACTTTCGATAATAAGCCCCATACTTATTCTCATCATATTGCTAGTTTTCCCAATGGACTCCCACGTCATATCATCTTGGTTCTATTAACTGCACCTCCACAGTATCATTAGCCATCCATCTCATCCACCATCAGTTGTCCCATCTACAGATTGTCCTCCATTCATTTAACTCATATAGAAACCAACCCATGAGGCCCCCACCTTCCACCATTTATCTCTTGCAACTTGGACCCTCACAGGCCTAGCCATCTTTCACTCAGGCCCCTGTTTCTGTATCTGTATACTCAACCCAAATTATTCTTTATTTGTTTGGTAATTGTAAAAGTTATTTTCTTCCATCATTTACTTATCTTTTTGTCATCACCCTTAATGAACTTATTTTCCCTAACAACGCCCTTGGTTGGGGAATCCACTTTCTTTTCATACTGACATTGTTCACAAACCCCGAGTATTCTAAGTCCATGTTCCCATGATCTCTGAGCTTGTCCACTTTGTTAATGCTTATGGCACAGTTTAACACCATATATAGTCATCCCCCTCACACTAGATACCGTTTTACGGTTGCTTCCAATCATTCGTCAAAATCCCCAAGCAAGGGAATTGTTGAGTCTCATCGCATCTTGAATTCGTTCATGTTACCTGTCCGTACCTTATATAATCTGAGTGGATTTCACAAAGCCCTTTGCTTCTTCGAGTCACATCTCCCTTTCTATCAACATCAACACAACTTCCAGAAGGGTGGCAGTATCTTGACTCTCATTACCTTTAAAATGAGGAGTATTGAATGACATAGAGAGAATCATCATTGCTCTTTGATTCTATTGACCCCGATAACATTCAATTTCAACAATGTCTCATGTTACGATGGGTCTTACTATGCGACTGTTGCAATTGTTTAATACTAGCGGATGACCTTTGAATTCGTTAGGCCATCAATGTCTGCGAGTCATTGACACTTCTTATAGGTGTCCTTGCCTCACTTCAAAGTATGTTCACCATTTAGAATTGTCATTTGTCATTATCAATTTCTCTCGAGGGCACTACAGTTATCTACATCAACATACATCTTCAGTTACAGTCTCACATTTTGGTTACATGACACGAGCATGAGGCATGCCCACCTTGTTTGTACACATATTTTATTTTTTCTCCCTAGAGAAAGGTTTGGGTCCCACAGTTTTCCCTCTCCCTATGGTGGATCTCTCTTGAAAGTTCTTCTCAGCAATTTTCATTATAATGGCACTCTGAGTGAAAGAAACATTGATGTATTTTGGTTGTACGTATGCTCCTAACCTCATACATCACGGGGCATCTATTATCACTGAAACAACATTACACAAAAATGGTTATAGAAACATAACAATGACAACACAAATTAGTTCACCTGCAAAACTAAAATGCATTCAAAAGGAAAAAAAGTATACAATTGGGTCAAAAATTGACATGCGGAAATTCACCAAAGGAAGCGTGGGTACTGTGCATAGTGTGCGTGGGACAACAAATCCCTAAGAGCACACAATGTGCCAAGTGTGTGACTGTGTACGAGAAAATCTCCACACTTCTATGAACAACGTATTTATGAATCTTGTCGTCCCCTCAACCACTTATGGACCAACTCCCAATACGATTTGACCTTCATATCTAAGGGAAATCCGAATGGGGGGTTGGTCAAGGACTAAAGGGTGCCCTAAAAGTCCCATTGTTCACACCAAGAACCAATTACATTTTTCCTTGAACAAATGCTATAAATAAGATCCATGGGTGCATTAAGAAACCAATATCTTCATAGTAATGTTATGCTGCAAGAATTCTCCGAGAATCCTCTTTTCTCTTTGGATCCTTCAAGTATCATTGCAATAGGCCATTCCACTCATCTCTTGAGAGAATAGGAATTGTTTTTATTCACCATTTTCCATTTTCTTCCATTGCATGAAGAGCTCTCCATTAGGGAACTCATATTCCTCCCAAGGAGGAAGAGGGGATTCATAAGTCATCATTTTTCTCTATGGTGTTTTTCCTACTAATCTATTGATCCATTGGCTACATTATGTTGGTCATTGGTTTATTTTTATGGTTCTAAGTTTCTCATGCTTTCTAACTTTTATTTCTTAGTTGTTTTAGTTTGTTTCTTTGTTTATACACTTGTTTGGCTTGTTTAACCCACTCACAAACTTCTATGTTGTCTAGAAGGCTCATATAAAAATGCAAGTGTTGTTGTTTTGCTGATCCAAGCAACAAAACCAACACAACACATGTGACAACTGCAATTTCTTTTGAAAGAGAAATATATTTCTGAGATCTATGAGATATGAGAAATATAGACAAAGAGCATGAGGGAAGAGATAAATTAAATCACAAAAAAATCAAAGGATAACTAACAAGAAATTCTAAATTATAGAAGAATCAAAGATTCTTCCCCAATGGAGTCACCATTGTTAGATATCCCTAGGATCTACCTATTGATCCTAGAGAGACTGGACTATGGTTTCCCTAGATCTAAACGAGCAATTCAATTTTATACCAAGAGGGGAGAGAATGGCATACATTGAAGGTTGTCCTTGTATGTCTTGGTTGTTATTTGCAACTGCTCCTTTCACACAAGTAACACATAAGCACCATTTTTTTTCTTCTCTTAGCGTTGAAATCACTAACCTAATTCAGATCTAAACTGATGTATTCATTACAAGACTAGATCTAAGCATTCATGAATATCACACGAATATTTATGGGGAAAGCCAATGATCTATTATCTCAAAATGTGAAGAATACATCAACCGTCGTACCTTTAGTGTAGATGCATCCTCCTTGGCCCCTTTCTCCTTGCTCCTCCTCATATTCTCAATAAAATTAACAAATTTGATTTTGGCTATTGTAGATGGAGAAACCGTTTTGTATTTGGATAACATAACTCTGAAAATGATTTTTCCCCCTTCATGCTCAAGACTTTCCTTGTTTATATAGATCCTTGGAAGAGGCTTCAGAGAGCTTCTAGATATTCTAAGTGAGTTTCAAAGCTCATACCACGAAGAACCAACTCATCCCTCATCTGCCTCTTCAAAACTATGTGAATCTATAAGGCCACAGAGGTTGTTGTGGGTTGCATCATAGCTGACTCAGAGTCATTTTCCTATGTATGGCAAAGGAGGACCCTAAAAATTACCCAAATCTTAAGCTAGAGATGTGTGTTGGGTTTCTTCTTCTACTATATTTCTCTCTAACCCTGTAGGGTGGAAAATAACGCTATAACAACAAATACAATAACAACCTTTAAATATATTGAAGCCTAAGTGGCATACCCCGTGGATCCAAATCTTACTTTGGGCCATGCGCTCTTACAAGGTGGGGACTCAACCCGTCTGACACGCAAGTTTGAGTATACCTAATTGTCTGTGGTAAGATGTCTTATATTGTGATTTGTCCACAAGTCCACATTTTTGTTAATAAGTGCACATTTAATGCTTTCAATATATAATGTAGTACACATGTCAAAGTAGATTTACAATGAATTTTAAAATCGTTCATGATATGGACGCAATAAAATCAAAATACATATACCGGTTATTTCTAATATATTGTAAATATACAACTTTAATTTCAATTGCCAAATTTCTTATATGTGTAAAAAACAATAGGCAAATTTCATATATGTGTAAGATCCATCTTTTCGAGACTTGATGATAGCAAACTATAAAGATGACATTATAAGATTTATTTGACAAATTCTCCTCTTTGACTCTAAACAATTTAAATATGTATGGTATAAGTACTCTAAGAAATTTGCTACAATGTAAAGAAATGTCGATTCGTTGTATTGTTGAGAATTTGTTTTCGGGTTCTTGGTGAAGGGTTGTATTGCGTGAGAGCCAACGAGAGAGTATGAGATGAAGGTAGTTTGCAAGCAAGGAGACGAAAGAAGATCTATATTGGCTAGTCTGCCAGATGAGATTGGTTGAAAAGTGCAGATAATGGTTACAGTCACGAGCATGGTGAATTAAAATGAATTTTTTTTCAACATCTTAATTTCCCTTCCAACCAGTGCTTTCTTTTTCACGGCTTAATATGTTGTTTCTGCGGAGATAAAAAGCTAAAAGATGGATTAAAAAATGAAAAAGAATATCAAGCAGGGAAGTGAATAGAAAATAGATTTTTGTTTCAAACAAATGTCTCAAAACATTCTATAGTTGTGAAAGTAAAAGTACTTACCCTTTTGAACTCTTCACCTCATGAATGATTTTAAGGATGAAAATTTATTTTGAAATGTAGAAACCTTGGAGAATATTAGTAATCCTTCCTATGCCAATTATAAATGTTTGACCATATTTTTGTAAAAATATTCAAATTTCTAAGGATTTTATATAATTTATATAATTTTTTTGACTATTTTTAAGGTAAAATAATTTTGTTCTATATAATTTGAGCTAATGATTTTTAGAATAACTATTTTTTTTTTGAAAAAAACAATAGAAAAGTAACCCATGAATCAAATTTAACCTCTAAAATTATCTTAGATCAAATACAGTGCTTCTAATTGTAATTATTTGTGCTTTCTCAAACATTTTAGCTAAAGTATCCCATAACTTCAGACAAGCAGATCGAACCCATACATATGGCGTGCGTTCTGAATGTGCTTAATTCCTATGTCCTCTTTATAGAATTCAACAATTTCATGCATAGACTTAAAAAAATACAATGCAATACAATGCAAGCATACAAATTAAGCAAGCCCACACTGTAAGGGTTTGAGTTCTTCAAGTGTCAATGCAAGTTAAAGAAGGAAGAAATTTCCCTGCATGTCTAAAACTCATTTATACCACAAACTGTACTTTGAATTTGATATCTCAAATCCCTAAGGAGATTGAAAATGAGCCTTAAGTTCCCAAAAGAAGCTTCACGGAAATTAGTTGCTGGATCTGCCAGTAGAGGACAGACGAACGGAAACAAATGAAATCGAATTAAAAAGTGAAGAAGAAAACAAAAACTAGATATTCTTGTGACACCATTCACCCTGTTTTGGAGGTCTCTTTTGAGAGACTCGTCCATTCTATCATCCCCTTTTATCAACAATTCCTTTTGAATCTGTGATGCCGTTGTACCTACGTACAAAATAAAATTCAAATTTATGGTAAATCGGGGCTAAATCCTCGGAAAAAAGCATTAAAAGAACTGAAAGAAGACATGAATCCAAATTGAAGAAAAGCATGAGATCTTCTTTTTGGATTTGCCAGCTGACTCATCTACTAACAGTTCCTTCCGTTAAACTCATCTGTTTTTTTGAATTTATTCTTCCGTTATAGAGACGGATAACGGTCATAACCCGTTGAAGAGAGGAACTTCGTTTCATCTGCTACCGGTTCTTGGTCCTTCGTAGAGAGAGGGACAAACGCGACAAAACATCTATCCGTTGGAAGGAAGGATATATATATCTCGAATCTTACACAATTCCAACATTTGCCTTCTCCTTCCTCCTCTATCCATGCTCTGGTGTGTCTCTGTGACTGGGTTTTTGAGTCTCAACCGAATGTTAGTCTTTGTGGTCTGTGTGTGATCGGTTGTATGGGTCCGAGTCTGTGTGATATTGTGTGACTGAGTCTGTGTGGGGTTTCATTTTTGAGAGTCGGAGTAGAGGAGGAGGCTAGGCAGGGACTGGAATGGAGGCAATAAATTGAATCCTCCACTTGAGCAGACGAACTTCAAAGGAATCCAGGGCGCAACTAATCTGTTGAACATACTTTTGGGTCATCAAGATCAATGCTCTCTCTCAATGCTTCTTACAGGTACATTTTGTTATTAGTTTCTCGGATCTCTTGTCTCCTCTGCTCTCAGAAACCCTAGAAGCCCTAGTCCTTTCAATTATGTTAATTTCTTCAGCCTTGCAATGAGGGTTCGGTTGTGTTCTCATCTGGGCTTCCTATGTCACACCAGGATTGAAAGGACTAGGGCTTGTAGGATGTCGTGGTGAGGTTCTCCTTCACATCATCCAAGTCTGAGGCTCAGGCTCTTCTGCCGCTCGAACCGAACCAAATCTAATTGTTGTCCAACTCCAATTCAAGGTATTTCTTCTCCTATATATGGTCCCTGATTAAATATACTTTCTCCACAAGTATAATTTAGTTTATTTTCTCCATGAGTGTAGTTTCGTTTAACGCTCTTCTGTGTTTATTATATTTCGTTTAACCCTCTTAACAAACATTTCTTCCTGGTTTGTTTCTTTAGCATTTTATATTTATGAATATAATTTTAATCGTATTTTATATAAGATTATTTACACGAATCTTGCACATAATGCTTTCATTTTTACACAAGAAAGACTCCGGCGGTTTTTATGGTGGTAGAATATCCCTTCCATGAGAAATAAACATGGGATACAATTGACTTCTCTTCTCCTTAATGAAAAACTTTCAGCCTTGCAAGTAGGGTTGTGTTCTGTTCTGATCAGGGCTGCCTATCTGGCACCAAGATTGAATGAAAAAGCGACGTCGATGGATTTCCATGAGTGAAGTCATTACTGTTCAAACCTTTCAACAAATCGCTCATCCAAATCGTACTGAAGCGGAGGGGCTAAGGCTCTTTTGCTTATCAAACCAAATAAAATCTGTCTATCCAAATCATGCCGAGGAGGCGGTTAAACTGTTCAAACGAAATCAAATCATAACTCCAATTCCAGGTACGTATGGCTCCTGCTCTGATCTGTTCTTTCTCATTGTTAGTTTAATTTAACCGGGATCTCTTTCCCATTGTTTATTTATTTAATAATAAATTTGTTTATTATTTGGTATTTTTTTTTACCTAAACCGCCAGTAGTTTATTAGGTTTACGTTTTGACTTATTGGTTATGGTTATAAACTATAAGTCAAAATGTAAACCTAATAAACTACTGGCGGTTTAAATTTATGGTTATAAACTATTCTGTTTTCGTTGTTTTATAAAATTTTAAATTAATTATTAAAATCTTTATTGTCTTATTTATTATGTATTTGTATATGTTTGTTTATTATATATTGTATGTATTTATGTGTTTATTTTATAAATTTGTATTTTCTTTATATATCTTTGGAATATATATTTACTTAAAATTTGTATTTTCATTATGATTTACTTAAAATTAGTTAAAATTGGTTAGATATAATATTTTAGATTTTTTTTAATATATTATAAAATTTTAAATTAATTATTAAAATATTTATTTTCTTATTTATTATGTATTTGTATATGTTTATTTATTATATATTGTATGTATTTGTGTGTTTATTTATAAAATTTGTTGATTAGATTTTGTAGGTTAAATTTGTACATTAAATGGCATAATGGATGTTTGATTTTTTTTTAATATTATAAAATGGATGTCATGCATATGTTTATAATGTGCATAAATCTATATATTATTACTTTTAAAATTTATCTTAAGAATTATTTTTATTTAATAAATCTATATATTATTACTTTTAAAATTTATCTTAAGAATTATTTTTATTTAATGTAAGGTAATGTTATGTTAGACTTAGGCTTGGGATTTGGATTTAGTCTTTAAGAATTAAACTTATGCATAAGATTATGATTTAGACATAGGCTTATGGTTCTTGGTAGGGATAGATAAGATAGGTTAGTGTAGGCTAGGCTAGGGTATTCAAAGGAAGGGTAGTTTAAATTGAGGGTGGAGTAAGGAAGGGTAGTTTAAATTGAGGGTGGAGTAAGACAGACTGGGTAAGATAGTGTATGTTTAAGATTATGATTAGAATTCATGTTTTATCTTAGGGTTTTAGGCTAGGGTAGAGTAGATTAAGTAGGGTAGGTTATAATTCAGGGCTAGACATTGATTGGGTCTTAAGGATTTAGTCTTAGGATTGGGGCTTACGATTTATGCTTAATGTTAGGATATGGTTAGGTAAGGTAGATTAATATATGTAGGATAAGTTATGCTAGATTAGGTTGGGAAGGGTAGGTTGTTATAGAAAAGGGTTTATTAGAGTAAGTAGCTTAGCTTAGGGTAGGGTAGGGTAGGTTAGGTTAGGTTGGGACATAATAGGTTAATGTAAGGTAGGGTAGCCCAATCTAGGCTATGGTAGTTAAGGCAAGGGTAGTTTATATTAAGGGTATGATAAGATAGGATAGGTAAGATAGGGTAAGGTGGGATGGTGTGGGCTAAGCTAGGTCGACTAAGCTAGAATAGTGGTCGGGTAATTTAGTGTATTTTAGGGTATAAGGATATTGGGATAAGTAGATTATGCTAGGATGGGATATGTTAGTGTAGTCTTGGAAAAGGTAGGGTAGGTTAAGGTAGGGTAGGGTAGGTTATTCTATAGTAGGAAGAATAGGATAAGTATATAAGGTTATGGTAGGGTAGTTGTAGGTTATTCTAGAGTGGGGAAGATTAGTATTTTTAGGGTAGGTTAGAGTATTGGTAGTCCATGGTAGAGTAGATTAGGGTAGGTTAGTCTAAGATAGAGCAGAATAGGCTAAGTATATTAGGGGAGGGTGGGATAGGTTAGGTTGTTTTAGGGTAGGTTAGTGGCATATTATGAAAGGTAGGGTGTTTTAGGATAGTGTATTCTAATGTGTTTTATGTTAGTGCAAGATAGGGTAAGGTATGGTAATCTAAAATAAGGTAGGATAGTCCAAAGTAGAGTGGATTAGGCTAGGTTACAATAGTTGCAAGCTAGTCTAGGGTAGGGTAGATTAGTATGTGTAATGTAGGTTAAGACACTAGTAGTCCATGGTAAGGTGTATTAGGTTAGGTAGGGTAGCTTGATCTAAGATATAATACATTAATTTAGGTATGTGGAGGTAGGGTAGGATAGCTTGGGATAGTTTAGGATAGTGTAGGGTAGATTATATTATGATATTTTAGTGTAGGGTGGGGTAGGATAAAGTAGTGTAGGGTAAGCTATGTTAGTTTTATTTAAGATAGAGTAGTCTAGGATAGGTAGGTAGGCTAAGGTAGTTTAGGTTAGAGAAATTTTAAATTAGGTGAAGTAGATAGGGTAGTTTAAGGTAAGGTAATAATAGGCTAAAGTAGGAGTAGATTAAGTAAGGTATAATAGGTTAATTTAGAGTGGGGTAGGGAAAATTAGTCTATGTAGGACAGGGTAGGGTAGAATAAATTAGGTTAGGTAGGGTGAGATTAGATTAGATTAGATAACATATGTTTTTATAGGGTAGATTAAGGTTGGATAACATAAGGGAGGATAGGATATGATAGGTCAATGTAGGGTAGGGTAGTCCAATATAATCTATGGTAGTCATTGGAAGGATAGTTTAGATTAAGGGCATGGTAAGTTAGGATACATTAGGCTAGGTAGGATAATATAGGGTAGTGGTAGGGTATATTAGGCTAGGTAGGCTAAGATATTGTAGTGGTAGGGTAGTTTAGGGTAGACTAAACTGGGCTAAGAAGGTTAGGCTAGGATAGGTTAGTTTAGGGTGGGGTAGTCTAATGTAGGGTGGGATAAGGTATTCAAGCTAGTGTATGATAGGATGTGTTATGTAAGTGTAGGCTATGATAGGTTAGTCTAGAGTAGGTAGATTAGGTTAGGTTGGTAGGGTTAGGTTAGGATATTTGTAATCTAGTCTAGCATAGGGTAGGTTAGTCGAGAGTAGGTAGAATATGCTAGGTAGGTAAGCTTATGTTAGGGTCATAAGCTAGTTTAGGGTAGGGTAGATTATTAGGTTTATGCTAAGCTATGGTATTGGTAACATATAGGGTTAGGTAGATTATGTTAAGTAGGGTAGGCTAGTCTATGATAGAGTAGACTATTCTAGGTATGATAGGTTACATTAGTTTAGGTTAGTGGTAAGGTCATGTAGGATAGATTATGGAAAGTGGGGTAGATTATGGTCTATTATCTTAGTGTGTTCCAAGGTGTGTTAAG
>JZKD02S0109041.1:197117-222538 GCA_000966675.3 Picea glauca | reverse complement strand
ATTTTATAGTTGAATGATGTTGTATGTATTTAGTTGTTTCTGTGCATAGCTAAAATAGTTGCATTTACATTTTTAAATACATATCGAAAACTTCATGAGTTTGATTGTCATGTTGTGTATGTTATTTTTGCATTTAGATTTGACATCATATTTTTTTATCGGGTTGTTTTAGTAGTGATGTGATGTTGTTGGGAGTTGGGTAGGTTACAATCCTCATAATCATCTATAGACTTGTGTAATCTATTTCATTTTACATAAAAAATATCAAGCATGTAATCCCATTCTGTAAAAAAATAGAGACACAAAGAAAAGAAATAAAGAATGAGGAAAACATAGGGGATATCATTATCTAGATTTCTGTCCTTTCATTTTTTGACTTCCATCTAGATTTCTACTAAAATGTGTTCTATAAGCCTCATCAACAATCACCATTTGTAGAGTCGAGTCAGGAGGATTGAGTTTGCATTGCTAGGAGATATCATTTGGAGAGGAAACATCAAATAAGTCTAATTCATGTCTTCCTTTATCTACCCTAAGGGGGATATTCGAAGATAGAGAAATAGGGTTTTTAGGTGGATCAAAGATATACATAGAAGAAATTAAAATATTCTCGTCATATTTATTATCCTTTGGAGAAGGAGACTCATCAATATCTCCATCAATAAGAGTCTAGGTTGTAGTATAGGGAGGAATATCCAATCAAACTTCCTCCATATTTTTTGGTCTCACCCAACGACTACCCATCTTATGGTACCTCCACTAGGAGGGATAATTAAGAGTTCCATGTTTCTTCTAAGAATCTCTTCCTTTGAGGTAGTTTGTCACCCTATGGTGAAGCTCAAAACATAACCTGAATATGAAGGTGATATCCTTGTAATCAATGGATTAAGTGCACCTTGAGTCCCTACAATCTAGTATGACCTAAGAAGGAATACGTTTACTAAGATTAGCATGGATGCATAGTTGAAAAAAAGTGTTGGAAATATTCACTACCTTGTTGAGATCAGGGACTATGAATGTCCCCAAATAATTTCCAATCTCTTCGAGGGAGTATCAATTCTAGAATTCTATGGGGAGGCTATGAAGATAGACCCATATAGAAAAATCTATAAGCATAATTGTGTTGGGGTTAAATATAGGATTCCATGGCTTCATCAAGAGGCAATAATTTGCCATAAACCAAGGTCCTCTACCATTAACTAGATCATGGTCTTCCACATCTATGAAATCCAAGATGAAAAACTCCTTTACTTGTTGAACGTGTGTTGTCATTGATGTCAAAGTGGTCATGGACATGGTCAATTATAGCACAATAATAGATAAGGATGAAAAAAAAGTGTGAATAATAATAGAAATTATGACAAGTGTGCACAACAACAGAAAGTATGATGCACAAAAACTGGAAGTTGTGAAAAGATGAAAACAAAAGTGTGTAGAGGGATCGAAGTCACAAAGGATAAACCGCACAAAAAATGATTAATGGTGTAGAGGGTATGGAACAAAGTATGATGCATATATAGAGTAAGTTGTAAAATGATGAAAACAATAGTGTGCATAAGGATCAAAGGACGAAAGGAACCTGTCTACAAGTTGGAGCTTGCATGTGAAGGTTGGAGCCTTCTCCAAACTAGTCAGTTGGAGATAGCTGCAACAATTTGTAGTACATTTTGCAATTTGGAGCTTGCAGTAAGGGTTGGAGACTTCACCAAATCATTAAGTGGGTGTTTACTCTAGACATATTGAAATTTGTATATTGTGTAAGCTGGAGATTACATCAAGGATGGGTATCCCTCTCAGGTCATATCCTGATATTGTAAGGAACGGATTATAAAAGAACGTTGTTTGTGGTTTTCTCCCGTTTGGGTTTCCACGTAAACTCTTTGTGTACTATACATGTCTTTGTGTGATTTTTACAATGTTATGTATTAATGATGTGTGCTTAAAGTGTTAAATATTATAAAAAATGTACAATATTGATTCACCCCTCGTTTCAGTACTACTAAAGGTTCCAACATTACTAAGGGGTCAATTTTAACAAAACCCACAAATAAAGGGCACTAAGAATTATCACTCCATGCATTTAGTTGTTTCAGAGATGGCCAATTTCCATCAAATCTAAAAATAAATCCATTATTACAAAAGAAATATTCTAAGTACCCCACTTCCACTGGGTCAATTTTAATGATAGGGTCTTACTTTACTATATCCACATAAAATATACATCCTTTGCCTAGTTTTGGATGACCTACAGGAATAAAGGATGTTGGAACATAACCTTCCACTCCAAAACCAAGAAGTCATTCCGTGCGGGAAAGGTCCACACCTTTCGCCATGCCTTTGGAGGGGATAAATTGATCTACTACTTCTCCACCACCCCTCAAATGAAAAACTAGTGATATAGTTATGTCCCTAGTTATAAAATAATCAAAGAGGCTAATAAAGGGTTCTAGTTACATACCAACCTAATTCAATCATCATAGTTGAACCATAAACCCTTCAAGAGAATATATACATTCCATTACACTAGTGCAAAATGAGAGATAAGTGACTGAAAAAATGACTAAAATCCGCATGTAAATGACCACTTTTGATTTGACGATCACTAGTGGCTAATTGCCGGTCTCTTATTACATGACCAAAAATGTGGTCATTTATAGCTTGTCTTGTGGTCATTAATTTGGTCATATATTTGGTCATTAATTGTGACGATCATATATTTGGGTCATTAATTTGGTCATATATTTGGTCATAATTAATATATGACCAATTAATGACCAAATACATGACCGTTAGAATGAATGACTAAATATATGACCAAATTAATGACCAAATATATGACCAAATTAATGACCACAAGACAAGTTATAAATGACCAAACTAAATATGACCACATTTTTGGTCGCGTAATAAGAGACTGAAAATTAGCCACCAAAACTGTCATCTGGTCATTCATATGTGAATTTTGGTCATTTGTTTGGTCACTTATCTCTCATTTTTTGGTCATTTTATCTATGAATTTCGGTCATTTTGTTTGGTCACTTATCTCTCATTGTTTGGTCACTAATTTAATCATTTTTAGTCATTTTATATGTGTTCATTATTCTAATTTTTTGGTCACTAATTTAATCATTTTTAGTCGTTTTATATGTGTTCATTATTCTCATTGTTTGGTCACTAATTTAGTCATTTTAAGTCATTTTATATGTGTTCATTATTTTTTAGTAGTTTTAATGGTGTCCATTATTAATCAATATAAATTTTTAGTATGATATTATGTCTAAATTAAAAAAAGAATCATACACTATTCATGCTCATCTAATACACATGTGAATAATGCAATATTGTCACATTAATTAGTTAATTACCGCACTTATAAGCAAGTGAAAATAGGAGAAAAGTTGCTTATACCTACCTCTTATGATAATATAAAATTTATATATAATCAAAAATAAAAAAATTAAAATAAATATAAAAGATTTATTAAAGACTAAAACGAATGAGAAAAGTTCAAAAAAAACTCTATGAAAAAGTATTAAATAAATTAAGGTGTAAAACAATTCCTTACAATACATGGTACTTATAAGAGAAGTTGATTAGAAATCGACCTATATAAAGTTATTAAAGATTAAGACTGATGCTTGATTGTTCTTGGTAGTATGTATTAAAGTGATTTTGATGTTAATATGTTATGCATCTATAATAATAGAGTTAGAAATATTTCAATAACCAAGTAGCCATTAAAAATTATATTTTAAGAGTGAGATTTCAAAATATTTTTACTCTAAAATAAGAACACGGTTGAAAAGAGGTTAGATAAAAGGTAGAAATTTGTATATATATATATATTTTGGACCATGCGTTTCTTCCTTGGAAGTTAGAGGTTCAAACCCAAAGGGGGTAGGGTATGTATATCTCCGTATACTTTAGGAATCAAATAGTTTGGACGTGACCTAAACACTCTTAAAGTATTAAGACAATCTAAGTGGACCTAATGATTAAGAGAATGTGTTTTATTCCTTGGAAATCATAGGTTCAAATCGAGAGGGGTGTAGGGTATGTATATCTCCGTAGACTTTAGCAACCAAATAGAAACTAAGAGCTTGTTATTCTAATTCCCTGCACTCGTGACATAAGTCAAATTAGCGTTAGTCATATTTTATCAGGTAAAACAATCGAATGCATATTTTCATAAATACATGACTCTATTTTAAGGATCAAGTGGAATAGAAAACGAGACAAGAATTAACACTAATATTAGTTAGGGTGCAATGTTGTAAAGTATTGTCATGCAGATATTTATGATTCAGGTCAAGCATGATGTGCATTTATCCTTAAGGGATTATGCATATTACATGCTATCTCATAGTCAGTTGCTAGTATACCATTGTTCAAATAAATAAATAATGCATCTCTTCTCCAACTTTTATTTTAGAGTCTTTTTTGTTTAGGGAATTGGTAGGGATATAGGAAAAGGAAAAATAAATAAATTACAAAAAAAAAAAATGTTTACAATGAGCTAGGTAGACTCTGGAAATATTTCATTTCACATGCTTGAACAGAAAAGAAACAACTAGTCAACATTGTTCTTCAAATCGAACCAGATATAATTTGCATCTCAATGTGAATCCTCTACAATACAATATAATGTGAATCCTTTACAATACAATACAAAATGCACACAATGCTAGAATAAACCCTTAATTATCTAGACACAATTCTCCTTGTTGGTTGTAGTACTAGTTATGAAAATGTATGAACATTTACTATCAATCTGGGGCTCATAATATTTGAGGTACAACAATGGAAATTCCAAAGATACCCTAGGAATTCTGTAAAATCACTCATTTCTATGAAGTATATATAAAAATTCTCTTGGGTTCTTAAAGACCAATCATCAAATCCCTAACTTGAAAACTTGGCAATGTTATTAAAATAAAAAAAAATAAACAAACAATCAACTCAAGTACTGTTCACTTCACTCTCTTCGTTTAATGATCAAACTGAACTTGCAAATGATCTGAACAATCAAGCACACATACAAGAATCAAAATAAAAAACATGTCATTTCAGTTCAAACAGTAAATATTCATGTACTAGACTCTCCACTCCACTATGTGCATAAGAAATGAAGGTGTAGTTTCAACCAATGTTCTTTTTCAAGAAAAGAATCAAACTCTTTTTCTAATACAAATAATTTCAATAATAAATAAATGTTGCAAATTTGGAAATGTCATCAACAAGAGAAACAAAACCTTGGATCAAAATTAATCCTCAACTAATGTTCCTGCACTCAACAATCGACAATGTATATCATGTGCATGCGCCAATCAATATACACACTTCAAATAATATTCATTGCATAGACTCCAACCCTGTCAATATTCAATATATTCACCATCAACAGTTTACTCTCAATCAATAATTCCCCAGTGGCTCTATCTTAAAATGAAAACAAAGGATATGATAACATATATGCTTCTAATGTAATGAGAGGAAAATCGAACTCCAGACTATTGTAGATCAATAAAAACACAGGTATATATTATCACCATACACTGGAGTAGTCACAAATAGTCAGATCCACTATCCACAAGGTCTATGGGTTCCAACAACTCTATGTATATCTTAGTCACATTCAGGGTCGTAGGGTTTCTAAATAAAATGAAAGTTCTCCAGATCTTGAGTATAAAAATGAATCAAGAGTTTCAAAGAGAGGTTATATTCGATATCAAAATCATACCTTTACAATTTTCAAGACCCTTTAAACCAAAATATTCACAAATTATCTTTAAAATGAGATGTAATCAGATCTCTAGTGCCACGAGATCATACAAAAGGTGTATAGGAATCTAATTTGAACGATCTGTAAAAGAAAGAAAAATAAGTGTTCTACAAACTTACGATGTTGACCATCGAAATTCGTTCAGGAATGATCACACATACAAAGTGAAACATTCATCTATGTATTTAAAAAGGAACAAAGAATGAAAACATGAAATCCACAACAGTTTATACAAACCACACAATCGTGAATCACAAAGAGGTGTATCGAGATCGATTGGTTGGGCCCTAACCAACTAGCTCGCACCCTCTTAAAAGAAACTAAATTATAGAGTGAGATTGATTATTCACATATCATAACATAAGTGGATAGAAAACTGACATTCTATTAATGAAGTTCAGTATCAATACATAATGAGCTCAATGATACAGACCCGGTCAATCAGAGAGACACCAAACCAAAAATACATTGATATCATATCGCTAACCTCCCTCTATGCCATAAATGAGTTTATATAATGTTTTACATTCCAATTTCTGGCTATAACTGAGCCAGCCATATACAAAATACAACCAGAAAGTAAATCACAACAATTTTCCAACAATAATATTCTGGTAAAGTTGTAGTCTTTTCGAAGAGATCCGATTACACTATGTGAAGGATCCTTTAGAAAATGGTTGTTGCATATTTGGTTCCTCTGTGGAATGTAGGGAAACAAGGCATGCCTTTATTTCATTCTCGATCAAGGTATTCTTAGGAAACTACCCGATATTCCATTTCGCCCTTGGTTGGTTCCATTGACCATTGGTCTAGACGCCATCAGTTGGTGAAGGAATCTGTGATGAGTGAAGGTACTTAACTTCCCATTAGTTAGTGACTTATAAAGATAATAGACTCTAAGAACATGATAAATGAAATCATTTTGAACAAATTAAATATTTACCTTAGCAACTTTTAATGATAAGAAACTTTAAACTCATATCTTCAAGAGATCATCAAAAAGAGTATGGGATACTTAGATATAGGCCTCAAAACTGGTAAAACAAAGGGTGGTGAGGGTATTATATGAACAAAAATAGTTCATTTTAGGAGCCTAAAACTCCTATCACTTTTATGAAAAAGTCACTTACATTGGTTAAATTGAGAAATAACCACATTGGAAAAACAAGAAAGAACAAGCAACATGAGACTAAAATGCGAGACGAGAGCACCATTAAATGTAAAAGCCAAGAATAAACAAAACTACCCTCTCAAATTTTCAATAACCATCTACCAAACCTTACATCACCTCAAAGTCAAATGCTTTGTATAAGGAAAGGAAACTTTCTAAATATTACACTAAAGAGAGGATTAGCAACTACTTTGTTGCGAGGTTAAATGGATGCCATATTGTGTTGTTTCCCTCAAACATGGAACTTTTGAAACAGGGAGAAAAATATGCAAATTAAAACCACATAAAAAGTCCCTTAAACACTACACTCAACGTCAAGTAGAGGAAAGTCAATACATAACAAATTCCAGAGAAACATCCAAATAGCCATGTATAAATAACAAAACATTAATGTTCATCACATAATCTCCATAATCTCAAGTACAAGAAATATTTCAATATCAACTTCTAGAGAGATACATAATCCCTCTAAACACCCTAAAATATCTATCAAATAAGATAAATAAAATTCCCATATATAGAGTGAGGCATTGCTCTAAAAATATTTAGTTATTGAAATGTCTCATTCCTGCCCCACTAGGCTATAAGAATCCATGTTGTCGACTCACACATTGAATCTGGAAGACAGAAAAACAAGAGAATCTGGTCTAGACTGATCCAGGTGGATATCGTTGGCCACCCACCTTTTTTGACTGACTCAAGATAGCTTTCTAGAAATTTTGGCAATTTACTATTTTTAGCAGTTTTTAACTTCCAGAGGCCATTTTGAGGGCCCAAATGAAGGTTTTTTGAGATAGAGGTTCTCAAAGATATTCAAAGGAATTATTGAGCCCCCAAAATGAATCTCCTCGATGATACCTTTCCAACGATCTATCATACGCCTAAAACGAAGATCGTATGCAAAAGTTACGACCCCGGGAAGTTGATGCACCAACTTACCCAAATAGGGCCCACATGAATTTTGGTGCTTCATCTCCTAGGGTTAGGTTTTTGGATGTCTAGGGTTTTTGGCATTCCAGTTTATTGTAAAAAGGCCTTCAGATCCTCATTGTAATCATCTTCTTGTGAATGTGAGTAGTTGTCACATCTCTTCTCAGAGATAAGCTGCCACCATTCTAGCGAGTCTTTCACTCTGTATTTTTACAGTCTTTGTACATTTATTTCATTAATAAAAATCCTATATTACTGTATATATGTGTTTATGGTTGCATCGCTGATACATTTTTGTTATTTATTGAATATCTGTGATATCTCTGTGCATTTCTTTATTATATCTTCGATCTAATTTCATGTCGAAAATAATCTGGATCAGTGGTATCAGAGCAGGCTGCTCTTGATCGTTTTTTCAGGGCATGTCCCCGACGAGGTCCGAGTATAGAAAGTTGGGTATCTATCTTGTCTCTCTTGAAGACAATCGCTCTCGCACACCCAAGAAACCCTCAATGATGGAACAAAAGAAAAACGACAAAGTAGATGATCATATCAATCTGTTGCTTGAGCAATCTCTCACGTGACAGAGGGATGAAATGATGGAGAATTTTCCCACATCCTTCAACGACTGTCGATAACAGTAGGCACATCTTCATCAAGTGGCCACTTTGGATCCACCTCGCCTTTCAAGGTACAAGTTAATTTTGATATTCCTGTATTTGAAGGACAGATAGATGCAGAAGCCCTAGAAAAATAGTTAACTCTGCTAGAAGGTTATTTCTCTATTCACAATTTTTCGACAAAGAAAAGATCACCTTCACACTCCTTAAATCTCTCCCTCGTGTCAAACATTGGTGGGAAAATTACTGGGAGCAAATTTCCACAGAGGAGTCTGGAATATACGGGGTCGATCCCACTTGGGATTTTTTTGTGGATGCAGTAAAGGAATAGTATTACCCTATTGGCAACTATGAGAACCAGTACATGAGATGGACCACACTGCGGCAAGAGAGGGGCCAAGCAGTTCCAGATTTCACCAATACCTTCCATACCTTGCATACCAAGCTAGGTATCAAAGACTTCGAGCGAAATTTAGTTCTGAAATACTGTGGGGCTCTACACAGATACATCCACACTGAAATGGATTTTCTGGACATCTCATCACTCGGTGCTACTTATCGATATGTTGTTAAAATTGAGAAGAAATTTAAGCACCAGAATAAACAGGAGTTTGGGTCTGCAAATCCGCAACAACCAAAGTATGACAAAGATGGCCCTAATAAACAGTCTCCCGAAAACCAATCCAAGACACAAGAAAAGAAGGGTCATGGGAAGACAAAGAAGGACACTGGAAAATGGTGTGATTTCCACAAAATCCCCTGGCACAACACCGATGAATGTCACTCAAAATAGTCATTGGTGGACGAGATCAAAGACAAGGAGCTGAACCCTAATTCAAAATCTGATTATGAAAATACTGGTAAAGGATAGATCATTGACGCAGACCCCACTGCTATTTTCGCGACCACAACAATTCAAACAGAAGAACCAATGGATCCTGAAGAGGGGAAATGCCTTTTTCATTCACAGATGTGGGTGAAGGGGACCCCACTACATTTTATTGTTGATAGCAGAATCCATAAAAACCTCATCTCAGCAGAGGTCGTCAAACAGTTGGGATTGTCGACAACACCACACCCATAGCCATACAACATCAAGTGGCTTCTCCAAGGACGAGATCTCTGTGTCATCCAACAATGTCGATTTTCATACAACATCCAACCCTTCAAGGATGAGGTATTATGTGATGTTGTCCCACTGGATGTCTGTGATGTTCTCTTGGGCCAACCATATATGTGGAAGCGCCATGTTGTTTATGAGTCTCGACCCCGCAATGTCATTGTTTCTCTGGGGGGTCATCTCTACAGAATACTAGAGGTAGTTCCAACTATTGTTCCACCTAAAAAGTGTCACAAGGTATTATCTCATACTGCAAAATTTAGCTTCTTCAGATTATGTTCAAAAGGAGGACATAAGGACACCGCAACCACTACAACGTCGCCCCAACCACCTTCTATCAAACAGAAGAAAGTCGACAAGGTTGCAACAAAGTGCAAAGATTCCTTGTGCACATTTTCCTCTCATGTAGCCCGACTTGTTGAATGGCCTC
Source organism: Picea glauca (assembly GCA_000966675.3). Classification (NCBI taxonomy): domain Eukaryota; kingdom Viridiplantae; phylum Streptophyta; class Pinopsida; order Pinales; family Pinaceae; genus Picea; species Picea glauca. The sequence goes on along the minus strand of JZKD02S0109041.1, from coordinate 212,485 downwards.
AACCTCAATAGGTTCATGACAAACTTCCACAAACTGAGCAGTGCAACATCTCCAGCAAGGCAAGCAGCTCACCAAGATGCATATTCAGCAAATGCTTTTCCCTCTCCCCTGGGAAATCAACGCAATGGAGACCATTGATTTCTAAAGAGGGAGGATTGATCCAGGTGGATATCGGTGGCCACCCACCTTTTTCGACTACCTCAAGACAATTTTCTAGAAATTTTGGCAATTTACTATTTTTAGCAGTTTTTAACTTCCGGGGCCATTTTGAGGGCCCAAATGAAGGTTTTTCGAGATCGAGGTTCTCAATGGTATCCGAAGGTAGGATTGAGCCCCCAAACTGAATCTCCTCAACGATACCTTTCCAATGAGCTATCATACGTCTAAAACAGAGATCGTATGCAAAAGTTACGACCCCGTGAAGTTGATGCACCAACTTACCCAAATGGGGCCCACATGACTTTTGGCGCTTCATCTCCTAGGGTTAGGTTTTTGGATGTATAGGTTTTTGGCATTCTGGTTTATTGTAAAAAGGCCTTCAGAGCTCATTATAATCATCTTCTTGTGAATGAGAGTAGCCGTCACATCTCTTCTTAGAGATAAGCTGCCACCATTCTAGCGAGTCCTTCACTCTGTATTTTTACTATCTCTGTACATTTCTTTCATTAATAGAAATCATGTATTACTGTATATCTATGTTTATGGTTGTATCTCTGATACATTTATGTTATATTATTGAATATTTGTGATATCTCTGTTCATTTCTTTATTATATCTCCGATATCATTTCGTGCCGAAAATAATCCAGATCATAGACATAACGAAACAGTGGCACTTCTTCTTTTCTATTACCTTTACATGTACATTGACTCTCTAGCAATGAAATAGTTAGTTTTCTTTGGAAATTAGCACTAGGGATCAAATTCAATGTATTGAACACCTTCCCAAAATCATTGCACCATCATGGAAAGTTCCTCTAGAATATGCTTTTCAAATGTAAAACAAAAACAACTACCTGTAGAGTGAACAAATCATCCATATATCCCATCAACCTTATATCTTTTGCTACTTTCAATGCTACTGGAATTTTGAAGGAAATATTCATCTCAATATGAAAATAATTCAATCGAGATGACATCGCAAAGAGTCCATATGATAAAAGGAACATAATGTATGTCAAACTTTATACTTGACTTACACTTGTTAAACAATAGATCAACCTGTTTCATCCATCTTCACAGTTAAAATGCAAAAACGAGTAGTTTACTCTTGGTAACTTTCTTTTGATAGTGAGAAAGAACCAAATCATCCAAATTTTATTTATCTAATAGAACACTATATAGTTCCATATATTGATCATCATTAATTGTAACCTAAACAACCACTTTGGACAACTCCTTAGTAGACCCTTTAGTACCCTTAGTTGAATTGGTAATATCATTGTTCAATGTCTTTGTACTCACTACATGTTCCGAAACGATAGTTTCCCTATATGAAGTGCCTCCATCAATCATATTATCTTCCAATATTAAATCTTTATTTTTTTCTTCTCCCATGGAAATGGTATCCTCATGAATCCCTAGTCATCTTTTATCATCACTTACATCCTGTCCAAAACTAGATTTTGCAATGTCTAGTTGTCTTGATGCACCTAAAACCACATATTTTTTTGTTGCATTCAAATTACCATATAGGATAGGGATAACTTCCTCAAACTACTATTCATCTTGATACAAAGGGACAACATTGATTCTACAAGACTCAAACTTGTGTTCAAGGTGAAAACCTATAGATGGATGATTTATCATCAAGCTAGTAGTGGGGCCACTAGTTCCTAGAACTATAACAAGAACCAATGCAGAAAGGTCAATCACATATTTTTGTTGAGAAGTTACTCTTGAGATTGAGCTATATAGTGACAAACCATTACAAGTGGTGACTGGAGAATCCTTATAGACAAAATGTCTTTACCTTCCTTGGTATCGAGGATAATTTCATTCCTTGAATCATCATAATTGAAAGAGAGAACATCAGGATAACATCTTGATTTGGTCTCTTGATCTAGTTTATTCTCCTTTGTTCCCAAGGAAGTTATTTATGTGGTACTTGTAGGAAGCATTGCAACAACCTTCAATATTTCTCTCACAGTAGGACATGAGAAGGGTATTTTTCCACCTTTGTCCATATCAAAATTTTCAGATTCAGAATGCATAAACTACTTCATTGAAGTTTCGAGGATACTACCTTGTGAACTAGGAATCAATGTTTCTAATTCAACTAAACCCTCTGTAGGATCCATCTATTCACATAATCCTAATGTATAAGGTTGATCTATTTCTAAAATCTGCATAAGGTTCCTATCTTCCTCAACACTCTTAATACATTCATCAACATGATTAAATTTGAAGGCACTGTATCCATCATCATTTTTGGGAGCTCCAGCTTCATTGCTAGTGCTCTTCTTCAACTCAGTATTAAGTTGTAGGGGAACATTAAAAAGAGACTCACTGTCTACATTATGTTGTGTAGGCATGTCACAAACCAAATTCCTCCCCATGTTGGAAATCTAATTGCCACTCGATTAATGACTACATTATATCCATGTGCATCATCAACCCCTTTGTCAGACGTCATTCTAGAGTGTAATACTGCCTCACATTCTTTGTATCTACCACATCCAAAAAATTCCCCTCCCACAGACTCATTTTTCTTTCCTGGCATAGTAGATCACGTGATAGCCTTTCTTGACGTTCTATGGTGAAATAATAAGCTCAAGGATTTAGTACTCAAATAAATTTCTAAAGAACTCTTAGAATCCTCTCTGGAAGATGATCCTGAAGCCTTTCCAAGACTGGAACATGATGGACTGTTATTTTGTGATTGGCTAGAATTGCTTCTTTTATCTTGGAGAGGTAGACGTTGAACTTTCCATGGAAGTTTATTTAGATAATATTCTTGTATTTTCATTTACCTTGGTAGCTAATGTTGTTGAGGATTCAAGAACTAATTTGGCATATCCTCCATCCTTACATTGTAATTGAGATTCTTCATCCAGTTCTTGATTAGAAGGAAAATATGAACCCTATCTTGATCCATAATTGCATCATTATTCTTTATCTCTACAATGACAATTTTTTTTTCCATCTGTCAACTAAATACTTAGCTCTCCTCTTAATCTCAGAATTTTTGTGGTTGCGCAATAAATTCACTGATTTTCCAACACTCGAATTTTTAAGAGCATTAAGATATATAGTTATACCAATTTAATTTATCCCTCTATATGCATATTAAGTAACAACAAAATGAGATGATAGATCACAAATATTACTTAATAAATAAATAAAACTATGCATTTTTTCAAGCCATAAATTTAAATCTATTTTTTACATTTTGCATTTCCAGGAAATTTCGATAATGGAAACTTTCTTCCAGGTATTTTTCTTTGAGGCCTTACACATAGATACTCTATAAAAAAGGAATTTATATCCTTTGATTCATCCTCATGGGACATGAATTTATCTTTTCCATACCTTGAGTCCATTATCTCCTCAACAACACTAGCAATTTTCTTTAGCATGTTTGTGTGGCACTGTCAAATGTCATTAAGGGTATTTCCCCACATATCAGGAATTTGTACACAGTTAGGAGGGATTGGAAGATAGTCTAAAACAAGTGCACTTGTTTGTATTAATTAAGTATCCACACCTAATTTCTTAAGTGTTTTTCAAGTTATTTTCTCCAAAATATTCAAAGCCTCAAAAGGAAATGAGCCCCAAGAAGAATTGTTGCTTGATTGATAACCATATCTCTAAAATTCACTAGGAACACCGTTCTTTGACGATGTTTCCAGCTCTAATTTATTAATTCTCTCTAGCTTGAAAATTACCTTAACATTAATTGTAGAGTATAACTCTACAACTTCTTTATTAAATGTATGTATTGTTGAAATAATGTAACTGAAAAGTGTATTCTTATTATTATTTGATATATTATTCATTGGATCAATCCCCATTGTGGATTGACCATGTCGGCTATTGTAAAAGGACCAAATCCCCTTTTGCATATTGGTCATAATGTAATTGTAATAGGCAAAAAGAGAAGTCGGGCCCATAATATATTAAAAATGCCTCAGAATATAATAAAGGTGGTTATAACCACCCAGTAGAAGAAGTCATCCCTTCCAGTGAAAGGAAATTCCCACACATGCCAGTCTTGTATAAATAAGGAGGCTAGTGCCTCACTTAGAGATACCTCACTTGCTCATTGAGAGACAAGTTTCAGAACTCCATTTGGAGAAGAGAGAGAGAGAGAGAGAGAGAGAGAGAGAGAGGCACATATTTAGGAGAGGACTTTATGTATTTTCTTAAGTTATCTCTTGGCATTGTATTGGCTATATATAATAAGGAAGTTTGGTTGGGTTTTCTTCCCCTAGAGGGTTTCCTAGGATAAATGTTGTGTCTCTTGTGATTGTGTATTTCTTAGTGATCTTGTCTTATGTTTCTCTTATCTATTGAAACGAAAAGAACTATAATAATGGCTGAAACATTAACATGGTATTAGAGCCAAGATGAAGAAAGCATCTTTCACAAGAGTGAAAAACGTCACTGTTGTCGTACATGCAAATTAGGGATTTTTTATGGTGAATCATTTCAGCCCTAAAACTACCTAGAAAAGTGTTTCCTCTCCCAAGTATTACTTTAGCACTATCAGCGCACCTTTTCAGTGGCTATATCTCTCAGAAAGTGAATCCCTAGTTTCACAAAGTACCAGAAGTACCAGAAAACCAATGTACTAGAAGTACCAGAGTACCAGAGGTACTGGAAAAGTTGAAGCACCAGTTCAAAAATATGCAGATCAAGTTTTGTGGAGAAAACATTGGATTTCCTCATATCCAAACACACCAGGCTACTCGCCTCAACCAAGTGCACCTCCTGGTAAGTTCAGAATTTGATTTTGAGCATTTTCATTTTTCGGTCATTTTCCTAGCTCCAGGTAAAAGATGTCTACAAGCACTAAGCTTGTTGACAAGATGGAAGGTGTGGAAAAATTTTGTGCCTAGAAGTATAGGATTGGACTCGTTCTTGAAGAGAATGACCTAGAAAAATTCGTCAAAGGAGAAATTCTGGAACCCGACGATGCTGTAGAAAAAGCCAAGCGTCAAAAGGACACAATCTGGGCCAAAAGAATCATTGTAGATTCAATCAAAGACCACCTGATTCCTTATGTGTCATCTAAGAAGACTCTGAAAGAAACATTTGATGCATTGACCAAACTATATGAAGGAAAGAACATAAATCAGAAGATGAATCTAAGAACTCAATTGAAGAATACAAGGATGCAGGAAGGAGAAACAATTCAGGAATATTTCTCTAGAATCTCAGAATTCAAAGAACAATTAGAATAAATTGGAGATACCATAGATGAATATGAATTCATAATGATGACCCTAAATGGTCTCACAATACCTTGGGATTCATTCATCCAAACGATATGTGCCAGAACGGAGAAACTAAAGTTTCATAGTCTATGGGAAGAATGAATCCAAGAAGAAACAAGAGTAGCTAACCATGAAGAACTACTGTCACGGGATGATGATCAAGCCCTAGATACTCACACAAAAAGAGGAAGGAAGAAACCCTACTTCTAAAAGGATACTCATAAAGAGCCTCAACCGCAAAACAAATTCAATAATAAAGAATCTCATCCAAGGATATTTAGAGGCTGCCATGACCCATGCCATTGAAAACTCATGTGAACTTTGGCATAGAATATTAGCTCACATCAAATAGAAGGCGCTACCATACATATTCGAAGTAATCATAGGTTTTCTAGAACTCAAGGTTGACCATGAAGGAATATGGAATTGATGTGCACAAGGGAAGAACATCAAGAACCCTTTTCCGAAGAGAGACAACAAAGAAGAAGGAGTCCTAGAGCTCATTCATTCAAATGTATGTGGCCCAATGCCATCGTCCTCCATTAGTGGGTATGTATATTATGTATCATTTATTGATGATTATTCTTGCAAGACCTGGGTATATTTTTAGAAATCTAAAGATGAAGTGTTCAGGAAGTTCAAGGAATTCAAAGCCTTGATAGAGAATCTTTTTGAAAGAAAGATTAATATACTTAGGTCAGATAATGGAGGAGAATATACCTCAAAATATTTTGTGAACTTCTGCAAATATGTTGGGATCAAGAGGGAACTCACTATTCCCTCTAATCCCCAACAAAACAGTGTAGTTGAATGAAATAACAGAACGATAATGGAAGCTGTGAAAACTATGATCCATGATCAAGATCTTCCTATGTGCTTATGGGTAGAAGCAACAATGTCAGTTGTATATGTGCAGAACCGATTATCCCATAGTGCACTTAGGCTCAAGACCCCATAGGAGATGTTCACCGGAAAGAAGCCAGAGGTAAGCCATCTCAAAATATTTGGTTTCCCAGTATTTATTCATATACCGAAAGAGAAGAGAAAAAAGATGGAACCTTCAGGAAAGAAGGGAATATTTGTGGGATACTATGAGGTCTCCAAGGCCTTCAAAATCTATATACCAGGTCACCATCACATTGAGATCAGAAGGGATGTGACCTTTGATGAATATGCAACGCTCAATAAATCAAGAAGATGGAAGCTTGAAGAAGTATATGAAGAGGAACTCATAATCCCCATAATTGCACCGAGGGAGGTTCCCAGAGCCACAAAACCAGTGAGGGAAGTCGTAACTTCCCCTGACGAGGAAATTCTAGAAGACCATGATATATTAGAAGTTAAAGAACCTCCTCAGATGATGATCCTCCATAAAAGAAAACCATCTTGGGCTTGAGAGCTTATTCAATATGGAGAGAAGTATGGTGCTCTCGAAGGAACTACGAGATAGGTGAAAAGACCAAAGCCATTCTCTAATTATACGGCTTTGATGTGTGATCTTATAGAGGAGGAGCCTACCTTCTTTTAAGAAGTCATTCAGAGGAAATAATGGGCAGATGCCATGACATAAGAATACCAATCCATAATAAAGAACAAAGTATGGGAAATAGTTCCCAGACAGAATATTAAAGATGTGGTATCCTCCAAATGGTTCTTCAAAATAAAACATGTTGTTGATGGAAGTATTGAGAAGTATAAAGAAATATTTGTCGCTCGTGGATTTTCTCAAAAGGAAGGCATTGACTATGAAGAGACACTCACTCTTGTAGCCACATACACTTCGATCAGAACCATCATAGCTCTTGCAGCTAAGATGAAGTGGAAGTTACACCAGATGGACATGAAGACATCTTTCCTAAATGGTGTCATAGAAGAGGAAGTGTATATAGAGAAACCTCAAGGATTTGAAGTTGAAAATAGGAAGTCTCATGTCTGCTAATTGAAGAAATCCTTATATGGATTAAAGCAAGCCCCTAGAGCTTGGTATGGCCGTATAGACAATTTTCTGATGAGCTTAGGCTTTACCAAGAGTAAAGTAAATTCTAACCTCTACTTCAAGGTCATGAACGATGAGCCAGTAATACTATTACTGTATGTGGATGAATTATTCTTAACTGGAGAAGAAAATCTCATCACTGAATGTAAGAAGAGACTCGCTTCAGAATTTGAGATGAAATACCTTGGCCTAATGCACTATTTCTTAGGTCTTGAGGTATGGTAGAGTCCAGAGAGAATCTTCCTTAACCAAGGGATGTATGCATTCGAAATCTTGAAGAGATTCGACATGTTGGAGTGAAATCCCATGAATACACCCATGGAAGTGAAGCTGAAGTTATTGGTCGACACTTCGTCAAAATTGATTGATGCCACGCTGTATAGACAGATTATTGGATTGTTGATGTACCTGACAAACACCAGACCAGACATTTGTTTTGCTGTGAAAACCTTATGTCAGTTTCTGGTAGAACCCAAACATGTTCACCTAGTGGCTGTAAAACATGTGATGAGGTACCTTAAGGGTACAATAGATTGTGGTCTCAACTATGATAGAGATCATGATTTCACATTGAGTGGATATACTGATGCAAACTGGGCAGGAAGTGTTTCTGATAGGAAAAACACTTCAGGATGTTGTTTCAGTTTAGGATCATCCATGATCTTGTGGCAGAGTAGGTTGCAATCCAACATTTCTCTCAGCACAACAGAAGCAAAATACATTGTTGCATGTTTTGCTAGCTACGAAGCTATATGGCTTCGAAAGTTGTTGACTGGCCTCTTTGACCTAGAGATGAAAGCAGCCACGATCTTATGTGACAATTAGAGTTGCATAAAGATGACAGAGAATCTTGTATTCCATGACAGGTCGAAGCACATAGAGATTCAATATCATTACATCCGTGACATGGTGTAGAGGGGAGCCATAAAGCTCTAGTACGTTAGCACAGATGAACAAGTTGTTGATGTGTTGACCAAGCCTCTATCTCGTGTAAAGTTTGAGCACTTTTGCGATAAGCTTGGTATAGTCTGAAAGGACCTTCCTCGAAAGGGGGAGTAGTTGTTTTGATGAGACATCTCTTGCTTCCATCTTAATTGTTGTGATGTAAAGAAAGAAGATGTGATGTGACTAGTACTGAGCTTTCGGTTTGACATCTATGACGCAAAGAAAATCTAGTATCTTGCTTCCAACTGGATGGTTGTGACGTAAAGAAAGAATATGTGATATGACTAGTACCGAGCTTCTGGCTTGACAACTGTGATGAAAATCCAGTCTAGTATCTTGCTTCCAACCGGATGGTTGTGACGTAAAGCAAGAAGATGTGATGTGACTAGTACTAAGCTTCCGGCTTGATAGCTGTGATGTAAATCCAATATAGTATCATGCTTCTAGCTTGATTGTTGTGACGTAAAGCAGGAAAAGCATATTTCTTCTGGCTTGACAACTGTGATGTAAAGCAATACGATGAGATGAGACTAGCACTATGCTTCTGGATGGATAGCTGTGACGTAAAGCTAGTCTAGCATCCTGCTTCCAGCTTGATTGTTGTGACATAGAGTAGGACAAGTATCTTTCTTCCAACTTTATTGTTGTGACGTAAAGTAAGACTATGAGATGAGACTAGAACTGTGCTTCCAGCTTGATATTTGTGACGTAAAGCCAATATAGTATTATTATGATGAGCCAACCTCGTGCTGTGATGATGATGATGTATTAGTTTTATACTAATACATATTGATGCATATGATGATTGCATTCCTTTGCGAATGACGATGTTGTTGATGAAGAAAACTTCCAATGAATTATAGATATGCCAATAAATGTTCCCAGATGATATTGATGATGATGTCCTCCTGATGTTGTTGATGATTAAGTCCTCTCTCTCATCTGATGTTGTTGAAGAATACCCTTCTTGTTAAGGGGGAGTGTTGAAATAATGTAACTGCAAAGTGTATTCTTATTATTATTTGATATATTATTCATTGGATCAATCCCCGTTGTGGATTGATCATGTCGGCTATTGTAAAAGGACCAAATCCACTTTTTCAGATTGGTCATAATGTAATTGTAATAGGCAGAAAGAGAAGTTGGTCCCAGAATATATTAAAGAGGCCCCGAAATATAATAAAGGTGGTTATAACCACCCAGTAGAAGAAGTCGGCCCTACCAGTGAAAGGACACTCCCACACGTGCCAGTCTTGTATAAATAAGGAGGCTAGCGCCTCACTTAGACATACCTCACTTGCTCATTGAGAGACAAGTTTCGGAACTATAGTTGGAGAAGAGAGAGAGAGAGAGAGGCACATCTTTAGGAGAGGACTTTCTGTATTTTCTTAAGTTATCTCTTGGCATTGTATTGGCTATCTATAATAAGGAAGTTTTGCTTGGTTTTCTTCCCCTAGAGGGTTTCCCAGGATAAATGTTGTGTCTCTTGTGATTATGTATTTCTCAGTGATCTTGTCTTATGTTGTTGTTATCTATTTAAATGCAAAGAACTATAATAATGGCTTAAACATTAACATGTATAAGAAATGAAAAATATTGAATTTTGTTGTAGTTGAATATCAGTTGATATTGAACATTTGATCTTTCTTAATGACTTCCTTATGCATTTGGAAAAAAAAACCACATGGTCATATATCACCATTCTCATTTTGATCATATCTTGCAATTATTACATTACATGTTCATATCATATCATGCCCTTTCCTTGGCACTCGTCCTCCAAAGGATTTTCAGAACTACTTGCATCATCTGAAGTTTATATATGAACTTTTAGCCTTATCAATATTAGTTGTGTGCATGTATAAGTTGCTTCTATTTTGGTGGATTTACCTAGTCTATTGGTGCTAAAAGTTGGAAAATAAAACAATTTTCAAATGGGATCTTACCCATGGAACTATGCATTGCCTTGTTGCATTTGTGTTGTACATAAGGCACACTCTTGTCTCGATTTCATTGATACTGATGATTATACATTTCGAGTATATGTACTACCATTATTTTCATTTCCTCCATTTTCTCAATTGCATGAGGATGAAATGTTGTGGATATCTTTAGTTTTGTGTTCAATAGGTTCCATAGGGTCTACCAAAAATTGTTAACAAATATGGAATCTTTATTGGTGATGATAGAAATTGGAAGGAAAAATTGCAGCCATACATATTGGAAACACATTTGGCTTGGCTATTCTTTTGTAGTCATAGCCTTTTACTATATTAAAAAAGTGTATTTTTTGCGAATGCATGTTTCGACATTTCAAAAGATAAAACCAAAACAACACTAAGGAATACATCCAATGCTTCATATCTTCTTTATCATAGATCCATGTATGATAAACAATCTTCATTGAAGAAAATTTCTTTGATATTCTATAAAACAAACACTCCAAAAAGAGTATTCCTGCCTTCACTAAATTTAGACTCATAACCATGCCAAAATGTTATCCTAGATTCTAAAACCTGACCAAACAACTTAATAGTTTCAAAGAGTATTTAAATATAATATTTGTATGTCCATAAAGGCCCAAAAACATGTACATAACATTGTTTTACCATAAATAATCCCAACAGAAGTGATAACCAACTGTAAACTAGAGGAATTGAAAACATGGATATCGATTGAGTGATGAAATAAAATATCTCACGAGTTTCTTTTACCATCCACATTCCCAAAACCACCGCTTCCTTATTTTGAAAGAGTATTTCACCTAATCACATTCATAAACAAATTTTATAGGCTTACGCAAACCTACAACCTATATTTTAAAAGAAATCTTTGACCTGTTATTCCCATATGAATATTTATCAAAAAAAAACAAACAAAGAGTCATAATACCCCATAAAGCATTTGTACCAAGGTTTTCACCTCCTCTATCTAGCCTCAAAATTTAATCAATTGAAAGAAAATGATGTAGAATTTCCTGTGTACAAACTCTGAACAATTTTATAAACAAAATATCAAAATATAATTTTTTTGGATCCTTATCATTTGAAAGTATTGCTCATGCTTTATTTACTGACATATGACTTTCTGGCTGAATAAATCCATCCCTTTGTTCAATAAGAATGTCATTCATTGGGTTCAACAATAGGCCTTCTTTAGATAGTGCATCTACCTCATTGTTAATTTTTCTATACACATGATGAAAGGAAATTTCAGTAAATCCTTGTGCTATTCACTTCTCTTTTTGGGTGAAAATTATCTCCTTCAAGGAATGTATGTACGTTTAAATAAACTGCCATCCAACTACACTGTAGCCTCTTTTTAATCCACTCGTCCTTCATCATTTCTCTCACATTTTCCACATCTTCCCACCGGCCAACTACAGCATAAATATTTGACAGCATAACATAGGTTGAAGGATTTTCTGCTTCCAACTCAAAAGGAGTTGAGAAACATGTTGATATAGCTCTATGTTTACATAAATTTTGCAGGAACTAAGGAAAGAAACACACACAATGCTATCTAGTTCAAATGACATTTTTTTAATAAAGCTCTATGCCTCATCTAGACACCCATATCAACAAACGAGGTCGACCATGCACGTATAGTGTTCCTCCCTTGACATGAGACAATAATCACAATTTATAGAACTAAAGTAATGCCAACCATCATTCACTAGTTTAGAATGAATACACCCATATAGAACACCAACAAAAGAGTAGAAATGCAGTTTTACCATGCCCATGCAAGGCATATCCCAAAATCATCAATCTATGAGACTAAATTTCATATAAGAATTTTATCAAAAAAATCAAGTGCATCCTCCAGTCTACCACTCTGGGAATACCAAAAACATCACACTCAAACCCCATTTTAATGATTTGTTGATAAATATGATTTCTCTGTTCCAGATCCTCCAGGTTTTCACAAGTACTGAGAACGCTATTGAATGTAAATGGATTTGGCTTCAATCCATAATTTTGCAGGTTATAAAATAACTTCAGTGATTCCTCACAATAACCACTCTGTGAATATCCAACAATCATCGCAGTCCATGACACATGGTCCCTTTGCGACAGTTCATCAAACATCTTGTGAGAAACCTCTACACTATTGCATTTCACATACATATCTAGTAGTGCAATCCCCACAAATACATCCAATTCATTTCCATCCATGCTAATATCATCATGAATCTTTATACCCTCCTGTAAACCTAACTCACCGACACAAACCTTCAGTACCAAGGTAATGGTGTAATTGTTCGGTTGTATTCCTTCCTCTCACATTTGATAGTAGAACCCAAGGGATTTTTCATAATATCTTCCTTGTGCATATCCTTTGATGATGCCATTTCATAAAAAATAAAAAATAAAAAACATATCAACTATGCACTTTGTCAAACCCTTTCCCTACATTAGAGAAGCACAATCATTGCTCTCAGGAAGAACTTGTTCTCAACCAATAAAAAGTAGGACTAGGAAAAGTAACACAAACAGGTAAATTTTGAACATGAGAAAGTCAAATCCTATTATAATAAATTACCATGGCAATAGGAATAAAAATAAATGAACAAGAAAGCACTGGCTATAGCCAAAATTAAGAGATTTAATTTTTTTTTCACTGTACCAAGTAGAATTACTTTATTTATATTAAGGAATAATATGCCTTAATTCAAGACTTATAGAACAGGAATCAGCATTGGCATCTGTATCTCATGATAAATTGTTCCCATAGGCTATCTGACCTTTGAATTCCTCCAATCTCAACGAAAATTCAAAAAATCACCATTGAATTCCTCCAATCTCAAAAAAAAAATTCAAAAATCATTAGAGGATTGTATAGTAACAAGCATTCGCTTGTGGAATGATTGTTTATTGAGACAATGGTAACAAGTCTTAGAAACCATTCTAGGACATTCAGTGAAATCCCATTGGATAAATGTAGTGCATAGTTAGTATTCTTTTAATAGAGTTAACAATTTCGATTGCATCGTTTCCATCGGATTCTCTCATGTATGAGGGATTGGAAATTTAATTAATAGAACCAAGCTCTCCTTATACTCCAAGTTCCAAATAAGAACCAAAATATTGAATTGAGATTGAAAGTATTCTCAACAATGATACTCAACATAATTGGGCAGAGGAATGATACTAAATAAAACTTCATATAGCTGATCAACCCACTATCACTCCACTGTCATATGATTCCAGAAAACTGTTTATTCAATATTTGTTTAGATATTTCTTAAAGCCAAAGGTTTATTGTGGTCATATGTTGTCTCAAATTGGAACAGAGTAATAAGAAATTTCTGGAAAAAGAGTGGGGAGGAAAACAATCCAAATTGAAAGGAGGGAATATATATACAAGCAGGTTCCTCAGGAATATGCATACCGTAATTTATTTTGAAGTTGGAATCAAAGATGAGTTCATAATACATGTCATAGATAACAATTAGACAACTCCTATGCATATATGATCATATATCCATCACAATGATTGAAAATTCGGACAAGTTGATGCACATATAAACCATATGAATCAAGAATAATATTTCCATCACAAGTGTTATCCCTGGGTAAATCCAAATCTTCCTTAGCTATATTATTTACTTTGATGACACAACAAACATTTCATTGTCAATTGGTTCACCATAGTTTCAATGTCATTCCTAAATCTATCTCTATTCTAGTTTGATGCCACAAACAAAATGATGATTTGGTTCTCCAAAAATGATATCACTACTCATTGGGAGATAAATGGAAAAGGTTTTCACATTTATATTCATACCTTCCACTTGCATCTGTTAAAAAATCTTGAGGGATTTTTAGCCATGTCCATTATGTGCATATCCCACAATCATCAGATTCCATGATTCAACAATTTTTCAAGGTATTTTATGAAAAATATTTAGGGATTCATCAAACAATCCATTCTATGCATATCCTGCAATCATATCATTCGATGAGACCAAACTCTAATTAGGAATTTTTAAAAAGAGTTTTAAGGCCACATCAACATACCCATTTTGATCATATCCTACAATCATGGTTGTCCAAGAAACGTCATCCCATTTAGGCATTGTCTGAAAGAGCTTAAGTGCTTCATTAATACAACCATTTTGCACATATCCTGCAATCATTTCATTCCATGACACAATGTTTATTTGATGGTGTTTTTCAAACAGATCATGCACATCCTTCACCTTCCCACATTTCAAGTACATCTCGACCAGGGAATTTCCTATGAATGCATCTGAATGAAACCCACTTCTAAGTATTTCTTCATGAACCTTCTCGAGAAATGTGATTTCAATACACATAGGGTGAAGGTTGGAAAATGTGTAACGATCGTGTTCAGTGCATGATCTATGAATTTCATTAAAAAGTGTTAGGGCCTCCTCGACATATCCATGCCTGAAATAAGAAGTAATCATGGCAGTACATGAAACCACATAGGGATCAATCATTTGTTCCAAAACTCTGTGAGCATCCACGAGACTCCCACACTTTGCATATAAAGTGAGAAGATTGTTCCACAGAAACGTCTCTTGGAATTCAAATAATCCGGTCTGAATGATGTGGGCATGCACTATTTTTCCTTGTGAAAATATTTTCTTTCTCACCTAGCCCTGCAACAGAGAAACATATACAAATGACTCCACAAAGCGCTCTATTCTATTATGCAAAATCTGCAAAGCCTATCTCAATCGATCCTCTTTCTAAAGTGGTTGTTGCTAAATGTGAAAACCTTTTCCAGTGCTCTCCCAAGGAGCTCAGAACCAATGAGCGACAGAGAAAAAATGAAAAAGTCAATATCGATTGCGTGGTGTAGGATAATTCTTTGAAAAATGAGGGAAACCAACCACCATTAGATGCAAATATACAATACCAAATTGAGGAGAAATAATGCAGCCAAGTCACGTTGAATATAGAGATAAAGAAATGGTATGATATTTAAAATATGAAGGCTTAGGAAAAACATCTAAAG
>JZKD02S0109041.1:178588-197067 GCA_000966675.3 Picea glauca | reverse complement strand
CCTAAATTTTTCCATGGAAACAGGTTAACATCCCAAGACCCAAAAATATCCGACATGAAGTCTAACCCCTTATGGACCACGATCTGGTAATTTTAGGTGGCATAGTTTTCTTGAATAACGGTAAGAGTCAGTGCACATTTTGCAAATTAATAGCAACTAATGATGGTTTTCCTAATTGGAGTGAGTTAAGATGGCTTAATTTGTCACCTTCGAAAAAATAAAAATAAAAAAAAGAAGATCCCAACATTTCCATTCTCAACTAAAATGGGTTGAATTTATATTAATGGCATAAGTACGTGTTTGAATGTCTCAATTTGGCAATTTTGTGACGAACCCATATCTATAAGGATTTGGAATTTCGAGTTCAATCATGTGCAGTTCTCATGCATCACTACAACTTCATGGATTGTATTTTTACCAATGACCTGAGTTCCTTGTTAAATCTCATGGTTTGGAATTTCGGTTAATGACCCATATCTACATGAAATTGGTCTTGATTTTGACCCCCATGATGTTTTTGCAACATTACAATGCCATGTTTTTTTATCGAACCTATAGTTCTTGTGCATTGCTACAACTCAACATATAACATCTCCTGCATATTATAATTAGCTCACAGCTAGGACAACATCATGATATCTAACTTGGTGTTAATTGCTAAGATATCACACATGAGGGGGTTTACAATTTGCTTAATTATAACACTACAAATGTATTCAAAGACCCCCTAGAAAGGGGTCTTTGAATCCATCTACAGTGTTAGAATTTAGAAAATTGTACAGATTCATTGTCAAAATTGTAATTTTCCATTGTCGTAGTGACACAACTAAAAATGACCAAATAAATGACCAATTATTATGTGGTCATTTTTAGTCTAGTTATATCCTGTGACCAAATTTGGTCATTTATATTGGTCCTTTTTAGTTTAGTTCTTATCTCGTGACCAAAGTGGTCTTTTATATTGTTATTTTTTAGTTAGCTCACTTAAAATTTATCAATTTTGCTCATTTATCCCTTGAAATTGCGCTGAGAATTCTCACTCCATGCATTTAGTTGTTTTAGAGATGGCCAATTTCCATGAAATCTCAAAACCAATCCATTTTACAAAAGAAATATTCTAAGTACCCCACTTACACTGGGTCAAGTTTGATGATAGGGTCTTCCTTTACTATATCCACATAAATAATACTTCCTTTCCCTAGTTTTGGATGATCTATACGAATAGAGGATGTTGGAACATAACCTTCCACTCCAAAATGAAGAAACGATTCCTTGTGGGAATGGTCAACACCTTTCACCATTCCTTTGGAGGGGATAAATGGATCTAGTGTTTTTGCACCACCCCTGAAATGAAAAACCAATGATATAGTTTCATATATAGTTATAAAATAATCAAAGAGCATGATAAAAGGTTTTAGTTACATACCAACATAATTCAAGCATCAAAATTAAACCAGAAACCTCTCAAGAGAATATATGCATTCCATTAAGGAAATGGATGAGGTTGAAGGGGCGACTAAGAAAGACACTTTTTTTCTAGATGGAATCTGGATAAATATTTGAAAGGTTTTCAGCACCACTGGGTCAACTCCCTCATCCCCATTATGACTTTGAATGGAAGATTAGGGTGAGGAATTCTCTACATATGTGTCATTGGAGTTGGAAGGAATGATTCCTATAGCCTTTGAAATGTAAGATGAGAAAGAGTCAGAAACTATATTGGCTATTAGGGTTTATTTGAGAGGGATACAATAGAGGATGATCATGAAGTGATATTAGGAGAGAAGGAAACAATTTGTGGCTCGACGACTTGCCAAAGGAAAGGTTTATCACTGGAAGCCAAAGAGAACAACCAATAAAATAGGGTTTGAATGGATTTATATGGATGAACGATGGAGGAGTAGGATCATTTCATCCATCCCAACACCACCCACCCCCCACACACACATTTCTTATTATCTCTAGTTGTTTAAATAAATAATTAAGCTTTTTTATTATTGTATTTGTAAGTCTCTTAGAGTATCTCTACACCATAATATCGAATGGAATTTTAATTTAAGTTCCAACCATAATAGTACGATTTACAAGCTAACCAAAGGTTGTAGGTCATTATTCTCCTTGGGAAAATTATTTGTCTAAGCGCAACCTCTATTTATTCAAATGTGCCAATTCTTGCACACTGTAAACCAACCTTCTTAAAGAAATCATCTTTATCTTGGTACAAATGTTTCATCGACACATTTATAAAATCGTCTTTTAAAAGATCGTTATTTTCACTTTAAAGCAAGGTTAGGTAAATGTTATAATAATATAGATGATATGTTAATGTTTTTAATGTTTTTATTGTTGATGACGTTGGCCTTGGAAAAAGGGATGAAATAACTACATGTCTTTAGTGATTCTTCAATGGTCATTAACTAGACAGTTTGTAGGTTTAGAATGGATAGAATTTCCCTCCTTGAAATATTAGAACAACTAAAGTAGGAAGAATAATCCTTTTTGAACGTGTCCTTTCTCCATGTGTATAGAGAATTAAATGTAGAGGAGAATCTATTGCCCAAAGAAGGTGTTCGTATGAAATATAATATAGCATGGGCCTAAGATTTCAAGGATGTCCTTGGCTTGTCAAGTTAGTTGATGTAGGAGAAGATTTTGCCTCAAGCAATCCACATCAACCAAAAAACATTTCAAATTCAAGTTTGCCATTGTAGGTTGAAATAAGGGATGAAACTCCTATTATTGCAACACACTGGTGTTGTAACTCATGGTTGTTGCAACATGTCAAATGTTGCAACTCTTGTTGTTCCAACACATCAAATGATGAAACTTCTTTTTATATAACACGTCAAATGCTACCACTCTTGTTTTTTCCTCATAAAAAAAGCGTAATTTTATTTCATTGGAAAGAAAATTACATTTTGTAGATGCATGAAAAGTCATTCATTTCCTGGGATATTCCCGAAATCACAAGAGAACATATAGACCAAAAGGATGCAACATATCAATGTGAAACATCCTAAATACATATACCAAAAGAGGTGCCATGTTGATAGACAAAAAAATTGAGCCACAAGTTGCAACCCACCATATTATATCATCCTAAGAACATATGCAAAACGTGTTTCCCATATGGACATAAAAGGTCGATACATAGAGCTACTCCTAAAACAAACAAAATAGCCTAGATCTAGGGGAAACATATATGTAGTAAAAATTGGATAGAGAAACTGATGTGTAAACTAGAAGAGGCAACTAGTGGTGAAGAACTTCAATAAAATACCCATGGTAGTATTTGAATAAAGTACCATTGTTTTCATCTATAATAATCCATTGAACCTACTCCATAAGCAATCTGTCCTTTGAAAGTAGGTCTTCTATCATGTTCATTTCCCTGAAAACATGGTGAATTTCAAAATTATCAAAAGAGCCAAAAATTCTTTGAATTTCCTCAAGGATGGGAAGTAAATGAATATTATGACATTGGTGTCTATTTTGAACCCATTTAACCAAAAACGTGAAGAGAAGAAACAATTTTTTCTTTGGAGAAAGAGAGAATAAGTTTTAATGTCATCAACTCTGCAAAATTGTTTGATCCAGGGCCTAAACCCATTTCTATTTTGAAGCTCACATTGTTTGAAAGATGAAAAATCACCCCGCCCCCACAAATTTGTTTCCTTTTCTATGAAGCCCCATCAAAAAAGTCCCAGGGCCTTTGGGAGTCCAATTTTTCAACCCAAACTTCTCTTTTTTTCTGGCCATCTTTTTCCTGGGGAAAATGGCCTAAAATGGTTAAGGATTTTGCAACAATACTTTTGACTGGTATATCTTTATTTCAGAATATTATAGAGCTTCTGGAAAGCCATATACCTCAACAGATAATGGATTAGAGAGATCTAAAATTGATATTCGATGAAGTGGAGCACCAGGACTTTCTTGCGTCCTCCACCTAATTCTCATTCCGACAGAGAACTCTCCCCATCACCTGTGATATTTCCTGCCAAATAGCCTGAGAAAAAGAGAAGAGTAAGAATAAGTAGGCCTTGGATTCCTCCTCACATTTACATAAAGAACACCATCCAGGACCTTCAATCTGCCTTTTTTTTCATAATATCCCATGTTAGAACTTTTTTAACCAACAAACACCACAAGAAAAGCTTTTATTTTGGTGGGTATTTTGATTTCCATACCCATTTCCACCACCACTCTGGATCCTTGAGATGGAGATCTATGTTTAGTTTCACATAACCATATTTTTTTGTATATATTCCAAAAGGATCTGAAGCCCAAATCAATTCATCTTCCTTGTCCACTAGTCTAACATGAGCCAACTTTAAGGATATGGTGTCATTTCCCCATTGAATTTCATTGTCGTCCTCCAGGCCCAATTGGGGAAGGGATTTCCATTCATATGACCAAAGATTGGTAAATTATGGATCTGCAACTTTACTTAAAAGTAAATGCCCCTTATCAAGTAGACTCTAAGTTACGTTTTCTGACAATATATGAGCTCCCCTATAACCTGGACAAGGGTCCCTACCAATCCACACCTGATTTCCTTTATTGATTCGCAAAGATAGATTGTCCCCTATAACATCAAAGGAGGAAATCAATTATTTCCATATAATAGAGGCCAACGAAAGCCTCTTTAGTGGGTTTCTAATCCAATCCTGAATAGATGTAGGTCTAACATATTTTTGTATCACCACCTAAGTCCATAAATTGTCTCTTGTGATGATCCAATATATAGGTATACGACAGGTAAAATCATAAATATGGGTAAGAATTTTGTGATAATCGGGTCTCCAAAATTCCTAGCAGCATTTTTTCAGCCAAAAAAATGTCGCTAGGATTTTTTTTGGCCGAAAATTTGTATGTCAAATTGAACGACTCCTTCACGGCACCCTCGAAATTGATGTACAATATTTTTTGGATGAATTTTTTTCCTGCAGTAAGGATAATTTGGCCGAAATAATTTTTGACCGAAAGGTTTATTTTTAATGGATTTCGTTAAAAACTAGGTTTCAGACGAAAACCTGAAAATGAGACTCTTTGCAGGAAACCTCAAATTCTCTCCAACTTACTTGATCTTTGGAGGTAGCGAACTCCTACAAATACTCAGAATTTAGTTCAAGAATTGATACCGATATTTTTAAAATTGAATATACTTTCATTGGATATAATTTGTTTTCATTTTCATTTTTTTTATCTAATTTTATTTAATTTTATAAGAAAATTACTACATAATATTTTTAGGTGAGATTATGATTCAGTGAAATGAAAAATCCATATCTCTAAAAATACATAGTGAAAAATTATGGAAAATTTATATTCAAAATCCTTAAATTGTTATCTTCAAAAGAGTATTTTTATATTTTAATTTTAAGTAAAAATTAGGATAGATACGTGGTGGGGGAAAACATGTGTTTAAAATATGTAACTTTTTCATATTGGTCAACTTAAAAAATTCTAGAAATTATAATATTCCTATGTTAGATTCAAAACTATAGTCATCACAAAATAGAGTCTTTGTGTATTGTTTCAGTATGTTTCATTTGTCAAAAACAAAATTTTAATAATGGATACATTGTTGGGGGAAAAATAACTCATTATCTTTCCCTTCATTTTTAAGGAACATATTGTCAAACAATTTCCAATTTGACATATCAAATCTCAATTAAAAAAAATGAAAAATAGTCAGTGGAAAGCTAACAAAATTCTTCACAAGTTTTGTTTTTACAATAAAGTAAAATTCTAAATAAAAAAAAAAAAAAAAAAATTTAATCGGAATTTGAAGAACTTGTTAAAATATAATAAATATTCTCATAAAACAAGCAAAAGTGTTACCCATCTTTATGATTTTACCGTCTCCTCTAGAATCAATTTAACCAAAAGGAGTATTCCTGCCCGAGAGATCCATTTAAAGCTTTAGATATTTAGTCTTTTCTACATCTTAGCTAACAGCCACATCCTGACCACCTTAATGCTACCACTCTTGTTGTTGCAACACGTTGGTGTTGCAACATCAATGTTGAAACTTATATCATATTACAAATTCTATGCACACTACAACTTTCATTTGTATTGTGGGTTATATCATGATGTGACTCCATGTGTCTTAGTTCAGAATCCATAGAAGTTGGTCAGAATTGCTCGACGTGCCTTGGACAAAATTTGTGGGAATCAATAATAAATTGTAGGGTAAGTTGAAACGATTTGGGGAGGAAGTGAATTGTCATAACTATCGACTCTCAATGTGTGTTGGGGGATATTTGAAGAAGTGGAATGGGAGGGGACTGTTCAGTAATAAATTGGTTTTAGAGCCAGGTTCCTTCAAACAAATTTTAATCATTGGAAGGAATATCCTTGCAACACACATGGGAAGAGAAGAGTTCTCTCCAAAAAGAGGTCCCTAGTTTGATGGATCAGACTATTCTTCATGGACTATAAATATGAAGGCATACTTTTAAGATATTGAGACTGATGTATATAATTCATTTAAGAGTGGATACACCCCTCTTAAAGGCCGACCAAAAGTGGAAACTACAAAGACAATATATATATATATATATATATATATATACATATGTCATGCAACAGAAAAGAATGCAATTTTACATAGTTTCTCTGATGTTGTGAACACCAAAGTAGAGCAGCAAATTTCATCCAAAAATATTTGGGGCAACCTTGAAAGTTTCTACTCAAAATAAACCCCCATAGTGAAAGCACCTTCCATTCTAGTCAAGGAAAAAGGAGACTCATTCAAAGGTGAAGTAATCTCAAAAGGCACAAGTAGTATTGACTCATCATATGAAGGTAGCATTGAATAATTTGAAGATGAAGAAGCTCCTAAAATTGTCTAGGAAGAAGAAATCATTTCTTCTCCTATTGAGTTAAGAAAAGAGAGAAGAAAAAATGAGCATCTTAGGCATCAATTGTTGAAGTATGAAGAAGCATATGAATCCAACGATGCTATTCTGAACGTACAATTAGAAGGATCATTCAAAATGGAAGTATTCTGGATGAACCAACTAGAGGAAAAATAAAATATCTGTGATTCTCAAGAGGATGAAATCATGTCCTTATAGGACAAGTTGCAGAAGACAACCAAGGCTACTGAAGAAGAACAAAAAGAGATTTAAAAATAAAACAAGTCACCAATAGGATAGTTGTAGAAGACCCAAGAGGAAGTTCAAAATTTAAAAAGACATATGGTAGACAATAGTATTGATCAAAATACACTACTAAGGGAAAAGGAAGAAAATATTGAAAGGTTAGAGACTTGAGTTGTTGATCTAAAAGAAGAAATGGAGAGGATGAAAACACAATAAAGGAATAATGATAGATTTATGAAGAGCACTGAAGTCCTTCATGACATCCTTTACCATTATAGATCACCATTTGACAAGTGAGGTATCAGTTTTGGCATCACTCAAGAAGGTGAAGGAGAAAGTTCTAAACTCCTAGAAAAGAATACTAAAAATAAACCTAGAAGTCATAGAGGCAGTAGACAAAGGAATCATGATCATAAAGGACCAATAAGGACTACCTCTCTAAGAACACCAAAAGTACCCAGGTATCAAAGTATATTTCTTAGTGTGTTTTTTTTTTGTAATAATTTTGGTCACAAGGCAGTGAATTGTAGGGTATATGGAAAAGGTGAACACATGATAAGGAGGAATATTCAAAATGTTGAGTATTATACATGTCACACTTATGGACACATAGCACGAAATTGCATAAGCTTATATAGACAAGGGCATGCAAATATTTCAAAGGAGAAAACAAAGGATGAGAATCTTGTACAATCTAACAAGTTCAGATATTATAACCAAACACCAAATATGGTATGGATAAGAAAAGAGAAAAAATAAGGAAGAGAAGGAACTAATGTTTTTTTGCATTCAACGGAAGAAGAAGGCCGCTCTTTAGCATGCCTATTTTAGAATTATTATATTGATCACTTGAGATAGTCTTGAGCAATGAAAGAGGTGCTCAAGCATAAGGGTATGGCATAAATATGATCATGAATAAAAGGAAGCATGAGGTTGGAATATCAGAGTTGGTTTGCCATATCTTGAGGAACATATTCGAAATCTTTTAAGGGAAGCTATATAAAAAAATTTGGAATGTTGGAGGACTTCCTTTATGGATGATTATATACCTAAGTTGACAGTCATTAGGATTGCTCGAGATTTTATGTTAGGAAAAAACTAAAAGGATTATTGAATAATACTTTGAGATTCACTTAAATATAGTGATAAACTTGTATGGAAGACTGTCATTAAAGGATTTTGATTGTTGAGTTGAAGATTGTTCTAAGCACATATTTCAAGGTGTTTTCTTTATAGATTTGTGTATGCTTTTGTGGAAAATTTAGAGAATTCTTTTGGCACAATTTCAAAAGGGTTAAGTGTTGATTCAAAGGATAGAGTTAAGAATGGTTAGTGCAGAAGTAAAGTACAATATTGTACATTTCATTGAAGATGAATTGAGCCAAGTTGTAGAGAAGATTTGAGAGAATATCAAGGACAAATTTGAAATTGCATTGCAAAGCATTGAGAGTAGTAGAGAGGAATTTATTGCAGTAGCAAGCGAAGTACCAAAAATTGGATTTATGAGAGCAACATTAAGAAGTCTTGTAGTAGCTAAAAATAAACCTTGTAGCAGCTCTGAATAATCCTTGAAGTCCTTATGTGGTGAATTTCATGAATCATTTGAAGTAATACAAAAGTATTGGACATAGCCTAAATGTCAGATTCTCTTGAAGCATCCCTAAAGCTCTGGATGATAGTGTTGGAGAAAGTTTTTGAAAGAATTAGTTGCAACAACATTGAAATACAAATATTGGAAGACTACTTTAGCGATATTTTTGAGACAAAAGTGTTGATGATTTTTCACCTAAGGATGACAAAGTGGCCCAAGATGTAGATGGATGAAGAGTACCAAAAGGAATGTGAAAAGGAGTCACACAAGTTGAGTAGCGATGAAGGATTTTCATATCAAGTTGTCAAATTGGTCTAGGAATGGGGGACATTTCCTTATTCTTCTAATTTGCACAAGATTCACCATACGAGCTCCTGAAAAAAGGACCAAAGTGATGGAAGTTGTTGTATTAATAAAAATAAAATATATAAATATCAACACTGAGAAGCCCTATATCAAGGGGAGTTAATACAGTCCAAGGAGGAGTAAGGGAAAACATAGTGTATTCAAAATCTTTCCAAAAAGGTTTTTAGAAACACTAGCAGTGTACCAATTACAAGGGAAACAAAATCTTTGATAGGGGGAGAATTTGTAGATAGGTTAGAGGATCCTATGATCACCAAAAGACCCTTCCAGAAGTTTTGAACAATCAATAATATAATAGTTCCTTATCAGTATCTCAAAGGAACCTGACTGTGATTTTTTTCAAAGGGGGAGAGAATGCAATAAAATATCAGTTAGATATAGCTCTATAATGGAGTGAAACATGGGGGGGAGAATGAAGAAAGAGAATGTTCCTTCCAAAGAGAATATTGCAGATATTTTTACCAAGCCATTACCAAGAGAAACCTTTGAATATATTAGGCAGAGGTTGGGTGTGATCTCATATTCCTTTATTCAGTAAAGAACATCATTCACTAAATCCATAGGTTCCCCATTTGATGTTGTATCATGGGAAAGTGATAATATTTACATTACTCATAAAAAAAATTCTTTTGTGGAGACACACTTAGTTGAACTTAGTTATTTGAGGATGATTTTGTGCACATAAAGAGTCCAGGATCATTCTTTATCACGGGCTTCCATAGGACCTTCTTCCCAGGGGGAGAATATGCAAAGTACCTATTTTTCATTGCTATCAAAAGGGGAGATTCACAATCATCAAAAACCAACAAACTCATATGTTGATACTCATTGAAAGGAGGATTTTTTTGTGAACATTGAAAGGGGGAACAACTTAGAATCAAGGCCATTGATTTGGTAGTCAAACTATTTTGGTTTCCATCAATGACAAAGGGGGATTTTGTTGCACCTATGTTATCATTGATTTCAAATTGGTCATGGACATGGTCAGTTATAGCACAATAAAAGAAAAGGATGAAAAAAAAAGTTCTTACAATAACAAAAAGTATGACAATTGGACGCAATAATAGAAAGTGTGATGCAGAAATAGAGGAATTCATGAAAATATGAAAACAAAAGTGCATAGAAGGATCGAAGGATGAAAGGATCAACTGCACAGAAAAGTATTAATGGCACAAAGTATGACGTATGGACATAGTAAGTCATAAAAGGATGAAAAAAATAGTGCGCAAAAGGATTGAAGAATGAAAGGATCAATGGAGCAGAAGAATATCAATGGCTAGGACTTGATCACAGATATGATTGGTCGGTGAATAAATTTCTGGTGATAACATAAAACTATAGCGGGATCGATAGGGTGATGACTTATGATGTAGTTTATAAGTGAAGTAAGATAGAGAAAAAAACAACAGAGTAGATTGTGACAAATTTCTCTATCTATGATTGTGAAGTGGAGTGATGGATGTCGATGATTCAACGTGATGACGGATGTGCAATGGTTGTAGGTTTCCTTGAGCTAGTGCGATGAACAATGTAGTGGAGTGTGATGAAACGAGGTTGGTAACTTGTTAATGGTGCATAATAAAATATGTAGGGTGCCTTGAGCTAGTGCAACGAATGACGTAGTGGACTATGAAGAAACAAATGGAAGTCCAATGGTCAAGTAAGCGAGTCACTAAGGCACACTCATCGTCTGGTGGGATGACTGGGAGAGTGCACTGCAAGGAAAGTGTGACAAGCTGAATACTTGTGACTTGAATACATTGGGTGCTCTGTAAAACAAAATGTAAATGGATGCATCAAGTTTGATGAGATGCAATATTTGGTTTGTTTGATCTATTCAAAGAATGTCGAGACATAACTGAAGAAGAAATATTCTTAAATTAAACAGAAGTATGTCCACATATATCTGACTCGACTTTGATGTGGTCAACATGTGTGCACAATAGAACTGTTATACATATACAAACTTAATTTATACAGAAGTGTGTCCACATATAACTAACTGGACTTTGATTTGGTCAAGTTTTTTCCACAATATAATTGTTATGTGTCCACATATAGTTAGTTGAACTTAGGAAAATATATTATAAATCGAGATTGGTTGATCGAATTGGTGGGAGTGCGCATGAGAAAATAAGAAAAAGGTTTTGTAAATTGTTCAAATAAACTAAATTGAAGATATATCATATTGATTTTGAATTGAAGAGAAAATTCTTATGAAAGTTTTAGTTGTGCAAAAAATTTTTATTAGAGAAAACTAAATACAGAGAGGCAGGGTGGTGCAGGGAACAGGGTTGGTGTCCTCACTCTAAAAGTTGATGCTCAAGAGGATTGGTGTCCTTATCCCAGTGAGATGTTGGCGCTTCTCTACAAGTCGGAGCTTTCTTTTGAAGGTTGGATCCTTCACCAAACCATTCAGTTGGAGCTGGTTGCAATAGTTTGAAGTATGTTTTGCAAGTTGGAACTTACAATGAGGGTTGGAGCCTTCACCAAATTATTAAGTGGGTGCATACTATTGACATATTGAAATCTATAGATTGTGTAAGTTGTATCTTGCATTAGGGATGGGTGTCCCTCTCAGGTCATATCCTAATATTGTAATGAATGAATTATAAAAGAACATATTTTGTGGTTTTCTCCCGCTTGAGTTTCCATGTAAACTCTCTGTGTATTGTACATGGATTTATGTTATTGTTATAATTTTTTGTATTAATGATGTGTTCTTAAAGTGTTAAAGATGATAAAAAGTGTACAATGTTGATTCACCCCCCCTCTCAGTACTGCTAGAGATTCCAACATTAGTAAGGGGTGAATTTTAACCAAACCCACCAAGAAAGGGCCCTAAGAATTCTTATTCCATGCATTTAGTTGTTTCAAAGATGGCCAATTTCCATTAAATCTAAAAATTAATCCATTATTACAGAAGAAAGATTCTAAGTACCCCACTTCCACTAGGTCAAGTTTGATGATAGGGTCTTCCTTTACTATATCCACATAAAATATACATCCTTTCCCTAGTTTTGGTCGATCTACATGAATAAAGGATTTTGGGACATAACATTCCACTCCAAAACCAAGAAATGATTCCTTGTGGGAAAGATCAACACCTTTCTCCATGCCTTTGCAAGGGATAAGTTGATCTACTGATTTTACACCACCCCTGAAATGAAAAAACAATGATATAGTTGCATCCCTAGTTATAAAATAATCAAAGATCCTAATATAGGGTTCTAGTTACATACCAACATAATTCAAGCATCATAGTTAGACCATAAAACCCTCAAGAGAATAGATGAATTCCATTAAGGAAATGGATGAGGTTGAAGGGGTCACTAAGAAAGATAATTTTTTTTTAGATGGAATGTGGTTAAATATTTGAAAGGTTTTCACCACCACTGGGTCAACTCCCTCATCCCTAGTATGACTACAAATGGAAGATTAGGGTGAGGAATTGTCTAGATATGTGTCATTGGACCTGAAAGGAATGATTCCTAGATCCTTTGAAATGTAATATGAGAAAGAGTTGCATCGTATATTTTATATTAGGGTATTATTTGAGAGGGATACAATAGAGGATTATCATGAAGTGATATTAGGAGAGAAGGAAATAGGTTGTGGCTTGACGACTTTCCAAAGGAAATATTCATCACTTGAATCCAAAGAGCACAACCAAGAAAATAGGGTTTCAATGCAGCTATATGGACGAATCATGGAGGATTAGAATCATTTCATCCATCATATCACCCCCCCCCCTCCACACCCACCCACACACACACACATTTCTTGTTATCTCTAGTTGTTTAAACCAATCATTGAGATTTTCAATTATTGTATTTGTAAGTCTTTTAGAATGTATATTCACAATAATCTCAAATGGAATTTTAATTGAATTTCCAACCATAATAGTATGATTTACAAGCTAACCAAAGGTTGTAGGTCATTATTTTCCTCGGAAAATTTATATGTCTAAGCGCAACCGCTATTGATTTAAATGTGTCAATTATTGCACACTATAAACTAACCTTCTTCAAAAATCATCTTTAGCTTGGTACAATTGTTTGATCGACAAATTTATAAAAAAATCTTTTAAAATCTCATTATTTTCACTTTATATAAAGGTTAGGGAAATGTTCTAATAAATTATAATATAGCTGAGATGTTAATGTTGTTATTGTTGATGATGTTGTCCTTAGAAAAAGGGATGAAATAACTAGATATCTTTAGGGATTCTTCAATGTCTTTAGAATGGATAACATTTCCATCATTAAAATCTTAGAACAACTAAAGTAGGCAGAGTCATGCTTTTTGAAAGTGTCCTTTCTCTGTGTGTATAGAGAACTAAATGTAGAGGAGAATATATTGTCCAAAGAAGGTTTGTGTATGGAATACAATATAGCATGGGTCTAAGGTTTCAAGGATGGCCTTGTCTTGTCAAGTTAGTTGATGCAGGAGAATATTTTTTCTCAAGAAATCCACATCAACCAAAAAACATTTTGAATTCAAGTTAGCCATTGTAGGTTGAAATAAGTGATGAAACTCCTATTGTTGCAACACACTAGTGTTGTAACTCTTGGTTTTTGTGACATGCCAAATGTTACAACTCCTATTGTTGAAACACATCAAATGATGAAACTCCTTTTGCTACAACACGTCAAATGCTACCACTCTTGTTGTTGCAACATGTGAGTGTTGCAAGATCAATGCCAAAGATTCTATCAGATTAAAAATTATATGTAGACTACAAATTTCATTTGTATTGTGGTTTATATCATGATGTGACTCCATGTGTCTTAGGTCAGAAAATTCAGGATAAGTGTTTTCATCTTGTCATCCTTGGTGGAAGTACAAAAAAATTAGTATCCATAAAAGTAATGGAGAAATTGAAATTGAAAAGAATTCCACATATGAATATTTTTAAGGTCTCATGGTTGAACAAAGGACATCAAGTTATTGTGACTGAGGAATGCTTGTTGAGTTTTCATATTGGAAAGTTTAGTGAGCAAGTATTGTGTGACATAGTGGAGATGGATGCATGTCACATACTACTTGGAAGACTATGGATGTTTGATAGAAAATTTTTACAATATGGACGAACAAATACTTCTGAATTTTTGAAATATGTACATAGATAAATAATGGATCCAATGGTGGAAGACGAGTCAGGTAGTAGTGACAACAAAGGAAATAACAATAGAAATGTTTGTAGCGATAGTCACATTATGAATTTTTTATCCAAAGAATTTTTGTGCAAATAGAAAAGGACCCATTTCTAATTGGACTTAATGCCAATACAAGTTCTAGAGAGTGGAAATATGAGCTATGTGCCACTAGAAATTCAAAATTTGTTGAATGAATTTCAAGAGATTGTGGCAGATGATTTACCAACATGTTTACCTCTCTTAAGGAGTATATCACATCAAATTGATTTGATACAAGGATCAAGTCTACTGAATAAAGATACTTATCAGATGGCTCTAGTAGAGAGAGGAAGTAAATAATAATGTGAAAGAGTTTTTTGATAGAGTATTGATTAGAGAAAGTTTGAGTATGTGTGTTTTACCTATTTTTTTGACACCCAAGAAAGGATGTGAATGGAAAATGTGCACTCATTCATGAGCTACTAAAAATATTACTATCACGTATAGATTTCCTTTAATAAGAATGGATGACCTCATGGATTTTTTGAGTGGGGCAAAGTAATTTTCAAAGATTGATTTGAAGCATGGTTACCATCATTTTCAGATAAGGGAAGGTGATGAATGGACGACATTGTTTAAGACACATGACACAATGTTTGAGTGGTTAGTTATGTCACTTTGGCTAACTAATGCACCCAACACATTCATGATAGTTATGAATGAATTTTTGAAACCATTTTTGGGAAATTTTGTTGTTGTATACTTATATGCAATTTTGAATTTTAGTAAAACCAAAGAACAACACCTAGAGCATCTGAGAAAGGTGTTATAGTGGTTGAGAGAAGAGAAAATGCTCATCATTTTGAAGAAATGTATGTTTCTGAAAGAGGAGTTAGTTTACTTGGGATTTGTGATTTCCAAGGAAGGCTTGAAGATGGATTCTAAAAATGTTAAGGCTATTTTGGAGTGTCCAACACCTAAATGTATGTTTAATGTGAGAAGTTTCCATGGATTGGAAAGATTCTATAGGAAGTTTATTAGATATTTCAGTGAGATATCTGCACCACTTATTAAATTCATGGAAAAGAGAATTTGTGGACAACAACAACCATGAAGTCATTTGAAGACTTGAAGAAAAAGGTGACTAAACGACCATTTTTGGCACTTATAGATTTCAATAAAGTGTTTCAAGTGGACCTTGATGCAAGTGTATTAACAATTGGAGCAATTTCAAGCCAAAAAGGAAGATTGATTTCATTATTCATTGAGAACTTGAATGATGCTATGAAAAAATATTGTGTTTATGATCAAGAATTTTATGTGATTGTACAATATTTGAAGAAACAATGGCATTACTTGCTAACGAAGGAGTTTTTTTTATTTACTTATCATAAGGTGTTGTAGTACATCAATATCCAAGGTAATTTTAATCAAAATAATTCCAAATGGGTATAATTTTTGTAAAGTTTCTCATTTGTTTTGAAGCACAAGTCTAAAAACTCGAATAAATTTGGAGATGCACTAAGCAAGATAATATTATTTCTAAATACGTTTTTCTTAGAAGTTATTGTCTTGGAATGTATGAAATTTTTGTATGAAAAAGATGCATATTTTTCGAAGGCTTGAAAAACATGCAAAACACCTTGGAGCACTTATAGGACACTGTATTTGGATTTTCATATTCAAGAAGGCTTCTTGTTCAAGGAAAAAAGTTTATGCACTCCACGAAGTTCATTGCAGATGAATATTGTTAAAGAGTTGCATTATGGAGGTTTCGGTGGACATTTTGGCAGTGATAAAACCACCACGTTGGTGAAGAAAAGATGTGTTTGTCATTGCATCAAGGGATGTTGAAAATTTTGTTGGGTGCAGCTATAGAATTTTCTAACTTGAAAAAATGAGTCAAAACATTGGATTGTATACACCACGAACAGTACACGATAGGCCATGGGAATATATAATTATTGACTTTGTTTTGGGATTTCCTAGGATGCATAATGTTAGAATATAATGGATGTTCTCGTTTTACCATTGAAAATATCTCTATTGTCACCCAACCATAGGCCGAAGCCACCCTCCGATCACCTTAACCTTGACAAAGAATCACTCTAGAAGCACACCCTAGGCTAGATAGACAAACAAAGGGTATTTGAAGAACCAAATATCAATATAGCATAGAAAAACCTCAGAAAAAGTACTCAACGCCTTGAAAAAGAGATAATTTCAGATAATAAGCCTCTTCGAGGGGGAAACTTCCTTTTACCCCACTTAAATGTTCAAGTACAATATGATTCCAGATGAAAATGTCTCCTTGGTATATATAGGATACTAGAAGGTATAATTACAACTAATGGAATAAAGATGACATAAATAAAATAGCATTACTAATGTAATATGACCCAATTAAGGGGTAATGAGCCAATATTAGGGCTTAACATGCCCCTCCCCTTGAGACAAGTGTTGTTCGCGACGCTTGAGTAACTCTAGATGCTTCTGTATAAAAGGCTCATCTTCCCAAGTGGAAACTTCAGCCGGTGGTTTCCTCCATTTAATGAAATACTATGAAATGGATCTATTCCTCAACTGGTGAATTCTTGTGTCAGTGATGGATTTAGGCTCTAATATCATTTTTACTTCCTCGTCAAGTTCTGGAAATATAGTTTGAACTGGGATATTGTCGCCTATAACCTTCTTTAAGCATGAAACATGGAAAACTGGGTGTACTAGTGAAGATGTAGGCAGCTCCAATTTGTATGCCATAGTACTAATATTTTACAACACCTTATAAGGGCCATAGTACTTTGGTGATAATTTATTATCCTTCTTGGCTTGCTTGAGGGACATCTTTTTGTATGGTTGTAGTCTTAAAAACACCCAATCCCCTACTTCAAAACTTCTTTCACTACGATGTTGATCTCCTTGTTGTTTCATGCGATTATGTGCCATGGTCAGGTTGTCCTTTCGGATTTGGAGAACTTGTTGTTGATTCTCGATGTGATCTTCCACTGCTTGAACCTTAGATTTTTATTTTAGAGAAGAAGTGATGGAAGGAGGTTCATATCCATAAAGTGCCATAAATGGTGTCATTTTTGTTGCAGTATGAAAGGAAGAGTTATACCACCATTTTGCCAAGGGTAACCATTTGAACCATTGTGTTTGTTTATCAGATACAAAGCAATAGAGGTAGCCTTCCAGACATTTGTTCACTATCTCGGCTTGTCCATTAGATTGAGGATGATAGGATGAGCTATGACCCAATTGAGTACCCAAACAAGAAAATAATTATGTCCAAAAATGTCCAATGAAGATGGGATCTTTGTCACTTACAATAATCTTTAGGCTGCCATGTAGCTTTTGAATTGTCTCCATGAATGCGGTGGAAACTATACTAGCTTTGAAGGGATGAGAGAGTGCACAAAAGTGTGCGTACTTGGTCAATCTATCAACAATCACCATGATGACAATCTTTCCTTCAGACTTCGGTAACCCTGTGATGACATCCATGGAAACCTCCTCCTAGTGCTGACTTGGGATGGGTAATGGTTGTAAAATACCTAGGGTCTTAATTGTTTCCACCTTATTTTGTTGGAAAACCAAACATTCTTCCGCAAACCTTTGAACATCAGTTTTAAGGCCATCGCAAAAAAAATCCTTCTTGACTCTATGGTAGGTTTTCAAAAATCCCGAGTGC
Organism: Picea glauca; assembly: GCA_000966675.3. Classification (NCBI taxonomy): domain Eukaryota; kingdom Viridiplantae; phylum Streptophyta; class Pinopsida; order Pinales; family Pinaceae; genus Picea; species Picea glauca. The sequence goes on along the minus strand of JZKD02S0109041.1, from coordinate 179,169 downwards.
CCTCCTACTGGAGAGGTGTGCAATTCCAATAGTAACTTTTGTTTGAGTTGGGAATTCTTACATATATATAAGCGATCTTTGTACCATAGTGAATCATTTTTCCATGTAAATTATCTGATGCACTGGAAGCCTATTGCAACCTTTGAATGAGAGTCCACACTTTTTTGTCATTCTTCCATTCATCCCTTGCTTCTATTATCCAATCGGTTGGATGATTGAGATAGCATAGAGAAAGGACTCAACATCTTCATCCTTTCTTGAGAGTGGATCTGCCACAACATTTTTCTTCCCCTTTTTATAGACGATTTCAAAATCATAACCCAATACCATGGTTACCCATTTTTGTTATTCTTCTGAAGATAGTCTTTGTTTCAAGAAGTATTTAAGACTATCATGATCTATTTTGACCTTGAAGTGCCTACCCTTGATAGTCATCATGATCATGATGACTATCATGATCATGATCTTTGTGTAAGTCATTTCCCTTGAGTGGTCGACTTTCAAAAGCCAGGGGCCTTCCTTCTTGCATTAGGACAACACCAATTCCATTTCCCAAGGCATCACATTCCACAATAAAGGTT
>JZKD02S0109041.1:116989-165014 GCA_000966675.3 Picea glauca | reverse complement strand
GCCACTATGTCCCATTGACATAGCCATGCCATTTGTGGCTACTCAGAAAGATTCAGCTCATGTCTAGTCTGAGGCGGATAAGGCAAACAACTTCATTGAGCACATTCAACACATTTGCCAACAGGTTCATGACATCTTGGACAGAGCCAATGTTAATTACAAGTAGCGACATGATCAACATCGAGTGCCACACAACTTCCAAGTGGGCGACAAAGTGTGGCTGCATTTGCAAAAGGAGCGCCTTGTTGGACCCTACCGCAATCTTCATCCGCTCCGATATGGGTTGTACACCCTCACCAAGGCTGTAGGGGAAAATTCCTTTGAGATCAGCATTCCACCATTCCTTGGTCTGCACCTAGTGTTCAATGTGGACCGCCTTCGGCCCTACTTTCCACCTCTACTAGACACATCTGACATGGCAGAACAACTCACACCAACAGAGTTAAATCCAGGCTGCATGGAACAATCCATAACTGATAAGATCATGGATACACATATCAAGCACACCCGAAAACAAAGGATACCGCTATATCAAGTTGTCAAAGCAGGCCAACACCTTCACCAAGGCAAATGGCTCACCAGGGACCAAGTTTAGCAGAAGTTTCCTCATCTCATGGAGGAACTCAACGCAATGGGGACCATTGCTTCCTAAGGGGGGAGGAATGATCCAGGTGGATATTGTTGGCCACCATTGCTTCCTTCAGTTTTTCAGTTTCCGCATAGTTTACTATTTTTAGCAGTTTTTTGGGTCCTGAAATTCCGGAGCCGTTTTGAGGCCTTAAACGATGTTTTTTGGGAAAATTGGGAGCAACATGGAGTGTAGATCATGTTTCTCACCCAAAATTTGTATTCCTCGGATAGATCTTTCTAACGAGGTATATAACGCGTCAAACGAAGATCGTATGCCAAAGTTACGTCCTCGGGAAGTTGATGTACCAACTTACCCAAATGGGGCCCATAGTCTTGGCGTTTCATCTCCTAGGGTTAGGTCTTTGGATTTTTAGGGTTTTCCATTGTTTCTCAATAATAATAGGCCTTCAAGCCTCATTGGAACACAGTTCATAGGCCAGTAGCCTCCACATCTCTTCTCAGAGATAAGCTACTAGCGCCCTAGCTAGTTTATTTCCATTCTGTCTGTAAGCATATTTCAGTCATTTGTTATTAATGAAATGAAGTCTTATTTCCGCTGCATCTCTGTGTTTATGTGTATTTTTGTATTTCATTGTGTTCCTACATAAATCTCGATCAGGTTATTAGCTAACTCATTAGGGTTTCTTCTTTCTTCCCAGAGTATTCTATTCTCGTCAAGTTTACACGTGGAGGTAGATACCTCCTACAACTAACATAATATCAACACTCCCTCCTAGATAGGGAGGTATTATAGGTAATGGTATTGAGCACAAAACATACCATTCACTCGGTAGCATCAACATAGTCATCTAGACTATCTCATGACTAGATCATGAGCATCATCATCACCATCGATGTCATCATCTACATCATCTCTCGAAACCATACTCCATCTGAGTAATTAGACATGATGTTGGATAATTCACTCACACCACAGAGTGATACAAGAGCCTTTCTTCTAATCTGGACATATGTCCTAAAAGAATAGATGTTCTAAACCATTTTCCATTTGGGAAATCTCTGTCCCTTAATTGTTCATCTGGATGATAATCATTTACCAAAGTGTTGATAGTCTTCAAGGTAATCAGAAAAAAATAGAACACAACTGTGTCTATCCATAGTAGTACATAACTACAATCCAGTGGTACAATACCACACCAAGTAGAAAACAAGTACTTGATCAGCAACGTATAGTCACAAACAGTGGAACACATCCACCACAGTAGTATACATCTATTGTCATACAATCTTCATAACAATCATCTGATATCAACCTACACAGAAACAATGTTATGATATAAACTGAATCATCTGGGCCAATATTTCACTCACATGTCGAGATCTTGAAAGAATATCTTCCCTCAGAGTAGAACATCAACGATGGGCTATCTACCTTATTCTTCTCAAATAAGGAAGAATGATTGTTCTGATTTATGAGCCTGTACCATTCCTCACCCTGGGCCATTCCTCTGACACTAAATAAAGTGTAACCTAGAGAGAATGAATCTTCCCTAAGGAATGCATGTCCCTGATTGTTGAGCTTGAACCATTCCCCACCCTAGGTCATTCCTCTGGCACTAAACAAAGTGAAACCTGGAGAGAATGAATACACCATAAGGAATGATTGTCCGGACCATTTCCTCTATTTACCACAAGAGGAAAAGAATTTTCTGTACCAACCTCCAAAACAGACCATTCCTCATGTTAACCACAATGAAAAATCATTGTCCGGCGAGGCAGGCTAGTCTTCTTTAGTAAACCTCAAGAAGAGATACTTCCCTAGACCATTCCCCATGTTAACCACAATGGTAAGTCACTATCTATGGTACATCAACAATTTGGACCATTTCCCATGTTAACCACAACAGGAAAATGCTGTCCGTCAGAAATCTCAATCCACTTTTTGAACTGGAAAGAATCTGCTTTTCCTGGACCATTTCTTCGAACTGAAAAATGACTGTCCATCAATCAATAATAAATCAATGCTCCCTCCCAATCTGGGAGTCATCTCTTCCTTTTTCAATAAGGAAGTCGTCTCCACGAGCTCCAGCTTGAGTACGCAAACTTTTTCATCTTGAACAAAAGTTTCATCAAAATGTTTGCTTATCTGCTCATATGTGGAGATATGTATTGGAGAACCCCTTTCTCCTTTCTAGAATTCATCACAGATAATGTAATGCTTGATTTCAAATGTACTTCGGTCTGGAACATTAGTCTTCTTTGAAGGCTTCATGTAGTTCTGATCAATAAAGTATTTCATTGTTGGAAAAATGGAACATATCCATGTGGCACTTCTTTTGTCATCATGAGATTTGATCTACTCAGTAATCATCTTGATACAATATCTCTGTTATAGAAAATCTTCACCACGCTTCTGCTGTGCACTGGAGTTTCTCCACCAAGTTGTCTTTTTCCATCTTCATACAAGGGTCTCTTTGTGGTATGCCTCAAAGTCTTGAGGTTTCTCTTCATACGCTCTTTGTTCAATTAGTCTTTTCATTTATCTGATGTAGAACTCCAACTCATGGATGATATAATGACTCATGTAGAGGTATGTTTGGTTTATCGGAATGAGTAATCATCATAGTCTTCTCCCTCCATCTGGGAGAACCTCTAGTTCTAGATCTTGCAATGCATTCATTCATAAGTCTTCCATACACTGTTCTTCATCACAACTTTAAGTTCTTCTTGATTTATTTCATATCAGGCTGGTAATCTTGTGATTCTCGATACAATGATTGGTTGTTTAGGCTTCTCTTCTTTCTTGGAATATTCATATTCTTCTTCATGTTTTTCTTGAGCTCTTGGGTCCATCGAGTTTCTTATAGATTCCATGCCCTAAAGATTCCACTTTTTTCTTTCATCATAGGGTCACGGATGTGAATGGACAACCAGGGATATTTTAAGGCTTCTCTTCGAAGAAGACTTCTTGAACACGTACTGCTTTTTTTTTTTCTACCATGGATATATACTTCATCATCTTTAATGGATCATAGGATTAGCTCCCCCCTAATCCTTTCTTCATGCTTGCGGCAAATGGATCCCATGTCTTGGGAAGACCATTGAGTACTATGTTTACCAATTCCTTCTCTGAAATGATCTCTTCAATATCTTGTAGTTGATCTCTTAGCTGAGAGATACTCACAAAGTATGATGTTATGTTGTCGTCATCATTCATCTTCATGTCATGGAGCTCATTCTTCAGACTAATTACTTGTCCAATGTTTCTGACTGAGAAGAGGTTTGTTAGGGAATCGTACATCTTCTTCGATGAGTCAAGATCAGAGATGTAGGGTATCAAGTGTTCTTTTATAGATTCCACTATGATACTCATAGCATTGATGTCATCGTCTTTGAACTTCTCCATAACTACAACGTTCCGTGGTTCCTTCTCTTTTCCTTCTTCAAACTCTGGTTCCACGATCTTTCCTTTCACTATATCCAACACTTTATTCTGGGTAAGGATCAGGTAAATCCTTGTCTTCCACGCTTTGAAGTTAGAAGCTCCATCTAACTTGTTCTCTGACTTCATAGAGTAAGCCATGGCTTCTTTGACTTGGTCAACCCTAGATCTGACCAAAAACTCAAACTTCACGTCTTGGATTTTTGAGAGTACCAAGAGATGCGCTAGGCTAGGGCACACTGATATATCTGGATGTTAGGTAAATCCCTTCACTTAAGGTGCCTCAACGAGAGGATTATGGTTTATGCAACTGCACTTGCTAGTAACCCTAGCAATAGTGCTATGGTGATTTCTCCTACTAGAAACCCTAGCGGCACTTCTTCAACAAGCTTAATATCCTTACGGCTATGTTTCCTTCTAGTGGTTAGACTGAATGAAGGAGGTGTGGGCCCATAAACTGTTAGAATATAATGGATGTACTCATTTTACCATTGACAATATCTCTATTGCCACCCAACCATAGGCCGAAGCCACCCTCCGAGCACCTTAACCTTGAGAGAGAATAACTCCGGAAGAAAACCCTAGGCTAGATAGAGAAACAAAGGGTAGCACACCTTTCCCCAAGGATAGCGCACCAACAAGAGATGATTAGATGTTCCAAACCCTAGACAAGAGATAGTCCAATCCAAACGTGATCTGCTAGCTGTAGCAACTGCAATGGCAGCTCTCCTCAAACCTACACACAAGACTGGGCACTGCAGTGCACACAAGTTGTTGCTCTGCAATTCTGAGACTGCCTACTAGAATGAGAACTCATCTTCTGTATTTATACTGATTCTGGCTAATTGCCTGGGATGTCTTCTCATTCTGGGTATCTGTCTGTTCAGTATATTATTATTTCTTCTGGCCAACTTCTTCTCTTGGAGGCTAATAACCTAATATAAATTATCTTCTTGAGCCGAAAAGTCTTCTAGGGTTATTAGATAACTCATTAGGGTTTCTTCTTTCTTCCCAGAGTATTCTATTCTCGTCAAGTTTACACATGGAGGTAGATACCTCCCGCAACTACCATAATATCAACACATAGTGGTCATGATTTTGTGATGGTTTTAGTGGACATATCTTCAAAGATGGCACATTTTGTTCCATGCAATAAAACCAATGATGCTACTAAAGTGGTTTTTTTGTTTTTTAGAGATTATGAGATTACATGGACTTCCAAGAAGTATCAATTTTGATAGGGATACAGAATTTCTTGGCCATTTTTGGAGAAATTTTGTGGAAAATATGGGTTCCAAATTGTTGTATAGTTCTACATATCATCCTCAAACTGATGGAGAGACAAAGGTGGTGAATCAGAGTATTCGAAATTTTTTAAGGAGTTTGAGTGGGGGGAATCTAGAACAATGGGATTTGATCTTGGCACATGATGAATTTTATTAGAATGATTTTGTTAACAAATCCATGGGAAAGAGTCCATTTCATATTTTTTATGGTAGGTCACCAAAAGGAGTTATTGATTTGGTTAAATTCTCGAATTTGGAGGACAAAAGGAGTGTTGATGCAAGTGAGTTTATAGAGAGAAAATGTGAAACACATGAGAAGATTAAGAGAAAGTTGCAACAAAGAAATATCACATATAGATAGGGAGAAGATTTATGAAGAATACAAATTTTTTTTGAATAAGGAGACCTAGCAATGGCACACTTTGAGAAACTAAATATTCCCCATAGGCATGTACAGTAAACTAAATTACAAGAAAATTGGACCATGTCGATTTTTGGGAAATATGTTTGATAATGCATATAAGCTAGAATTGCCAGGACATTTTGACATTTCTCCAATATTCAATGTGGCCGACTTGTATGAGTTTCATGAGGGAGAATATCATGACGATAAACTACAGTTGACTGCATGGAATAGGAAAACATTGATCGGATCATGGACACACAAGTTAAGGGCACCCACTGACAAAATATCCAACTCTATCGGGTTGTCAAAGAAGGGAAACTATTGCACCAAGGAAAGTAGCTCACCAAGCTTCAAGTTCACCAGAAGTTTTCACATTTGATGGGGGAACTCTATGAAATGGAGACATTTTCCTCCTAAGTGGGTTGGACTAATCCATGTGGAAACTAGTGGTTTCCCACCTATTCCACTGGATCAAAATGTAGTTTCCATCTTGGTAATTTTTCTAAATTTATTTTGGGCCTTGAACTTTCGGGGCCATTTGAGGCCTAAAACAAAAAAAAAATTGGCCCACAACTGAGTTGATAGCCAGAGGATTTGGATTGGGTCATTCATCATGTGTACTTCTTGGCTAGATATTTCTCACTAGATACTCAACACCCCAAAAAGAGATTGTATCAAATAACCACATTGGGGCACACAAACCTTTTGGTGTTTCATTTTCTAGGATTAGGGTTTTGGATGTTTAGGTTTTTCTCATTGATGATTTATGTGAAAATTCCTTTATAGCCTCATTGTAATAATCTTCTTGAAAATTCACATAGACATCACATCTCTTCTCATAGATAAGCTTCTACCATTGTATTACATTTTCTCTGTCTTATTTCTATGTTTCATTTCATTCCCTCATAAATCTGGATCATCTCAACTTGTAAGAATATCAAAATCCATTGATTTAGGTTGTTCGTGTTGTTAGACATAGTTCTAAGTTTAATAGATTCTACCATTCCTTGGGTTGAAAACAATATGGACTATAGCTTGTAGACACCTGCATTTCGACAAGCTAATAATCCTTGTTGTGCAAGGAATTCAAACCAACATTGTTGGAAGTGGGGTGTTTTGGCTAGTGTTTACTTAAAAGACTTACTTCCAATAATTCTTAGAAGTTTTACACCAGTCACAACATGCAATTGTGTTTTCAAGAAAAAATATTGTCCATTCCTTTTCTTAGGAATCAATTTCCAAATATGAAACATGTTTTCATTATTCAAGGTATATGACCATGTTACGTTCAACATATAGGCTCTATTTTGCAAAGACTTTTCAGGGTCAGCTTTAACTTGGCCAAATTGTGCTCTCTCTATGGTTATGGATATTGAAATATCATAATTTATATTTTGGAGGAGATAACCCATAGTTTTTAGATTTCAACTGTAAAAGATGGCTTTGTTGTGATGTCATGGATGTGGAAGAGTTTGAGGATCGGATAAAACTAAGAAAAGCCTTGGTGTAGTTGAGTTAGATTTTCCAAAACAACAAGTGAGGTATCTACATGGAGACATGTTAGGTTTTAGTGATAATATTTCCAATGAGGAACCACCCAATAAGGAAGCACTAGTTGTTACTACAATTAGTATATTTTTGCACTTTTATATCACAATGTTACCCCTTGAAAATGTTATGAATGGACTAACATATACAATTGACCTTACCCCTACTTATGTTTTTTCACTTTTCTATCACAATGTTACCCATTGAAAATCTTATGAATGGACTAGCATATACAATTGACCTTACCCCTACTTTACTTAGACAACACTAAGAAAACAAGGTAGTCCATGAAATTAGTTTATTGTAGTTCACACAACTATTATATTGGATTTCAATAACATCCTTTGACCTTTGGTCAACTGAATTTCGAATTTCTATAACTAGATCATCAAGATCCTATTTTGAAGTGGTGTTGACTCAGTCCCATTGAAACATTAACCTAACACCTAAAAAATCATGTCTTTGACTCTATTCCTAGATCATTTACCACAAACAAATAGATAAAGAAAAACACCTACACTACTCTATTTATCTATATGTATAGGAAGTTTGTTTAGGTGTTTCAGTAGATTATAGCATAAATAACTAGAAATTAGCCATTCTAAGTGTTTTTAATCTAACTTTTTAAACAAATGACCATGATTTGGTGTTTTTTTTAATATGTTCAAACAGCGAACCAATATTTTTTAAGACAAAAATATTAAAATATTTTTTTTATTGGATTACAAATTTTAGAGATTGAAATGGAAAAATCCTCAGGTTTAGATTATTTTAACAAATGATTAAGTAATTATTCAACTAGAACTAGCGTTGTTGCACGTGCCAAAGGTGATTAAATGGATTGGAGCTAGACAAATGCAATACCAACCTATTTAAATATATTGAAAATGAGCCTTAAGGTCCCGAAAGCATCTTCAGGGAAATTAGTTGATGGATCTGCCAGTAGAGTAGAGGACAGACAAACGGAAACAATTGAAATCGAATTAAAAGTGAATACGAAAACAGAAACTAGATATCCTTGGGACGCCATTCACCCTATTCTGGAGGTCTCTTTTGACAGACTCGTCCGTTTTGTCATCCCTTTTGATCAATAATTCCTGTTGAATATGATATTCCATAGGAATAAAATAAAATTCAAATTTATGGTAAATCAGGGCTAAATCCTCGGCAAAAAGTATTAAAAAAATAGAAGAAAAGCATGAATCGAAATTGAAGAAAAGCATGAGATCTGCTTTTTGGATTTACCAGCTGACTCATCTACTAACAGTTCCTTCCGTTAAACTCATCTGCTTTTTCGGATTTATTCTTCCATTCGAGAGGATAAAGGTCGTAACTCGTTGAAGAGAGAGGAACTTCGTTTCATCTGCTACCGGTTCTTGGTTTGTAGAAAGAGGGGCAAAGTCGACAAAACATCTATCCGTTGGAAGGATATATATATATATATATATATATATATATATATATATATATATATATATCTCGAATCTTACACAATTCGAACATTTACCTTCTACTTCCTCCTCTACCCATGCTCTGGTGTGTCTGTGTGAATGGGTTTTTGAGTCTCAGTCGAATTTGAGTTTGTGTGTGATCGGTTGTATGGGCCTCAATCTGTGTGGTCTGTGTGTGATCAGTTGTATGGGTCTTAGTCTGTGTGGGGTTTAATGTTTGAGAGTATGAGTAGAGGAGGAGGCTAGGCAGGCCTGGACTGGAATGGAGGCAATAAATTGAATCATCAACTCGAGCAGATGAACTTCTAAGGAATCCAGGACGCAGCTAATCTGTTCAACAGTCTTTTGGATCATCAAGATCAATGCTCTCTCTCAATGCATCTTACAGGTAAATTTTGTCATTAGTTTCTCGGAGCTCTTCTCTGCTCTTCTCTCAGAAACCCTAGAAATGCCAATCCTTTCGTTTCTGTTAATTTCTTCAGCCTTGCAATGGGGGGTCGGTTCTGTTCTGATCTGGGCTTTCTATGTCACACCAGGATCGAACGAATAAGCGATTTCGACGGTTATCCATAAGCAGAGCCACGACTGCTCAAACCCTTCAACAAATCTATCAAATCGCTATTCCACTCCTGTGTATGTCGTGTTGAGGTTCTCTCCTTCACATCATCCAAGTCTGAGGCTGAGGCTCTTCTGCTTCTCCAACCAAACCAAATCTAATCGCCGTCCAACTCCAATTCCAGGTATTTCTTCTCCTGTCTATGCCCTCTGATTAAATATACTTCCTCCATTAGTATAATTAGTTTAGTTTCTCCATCAGTGTAGTTCCGTTTAACCCTCTTCTTTGTTTATTATATTTAGTTTCTCTGTTGGTTATTATATTATATCGAGATTGAGATTTGGGTTGGTCCTTTGGAACTGAATTCTCTTCTCCTGATCAAACATTTCTTCTCGGTTTTCTTTTAAGCATTTTATATTTATGAATATATTTTTAATCGTTATTTTATACAAGAGTATTTACATGAAGCTTGCACATGTTGCTTTAATTTTTTACGCACGAAAGGCTCCTGGGTTTTTATGGTGGTAGGATATCCCTTCCCATGAAGAAAATTGATTTCTAGGGTTTTTATGGTGGTAGGATAAAATTGATTTCTCTTCTCCTTACTGAAAAAAATTCAGCCTTGCGAGTAGGGTTGGGTTCTGTTCTGATCAGGGTTTCCTATCTCGCACCAAGATTGAATGAAAAAATATTGTCGATGGATTTCGATGAGGAATCATTACGGTTCAAACCTTTGGACAAATCGATCATCCAAATCGTATTGAAGCGGAGCGGCTAAGGCTGTTTTGCTTATCAAACCAAATAAAATCGCTCTATCCAAATCATGCCAAGGCTGCTAAATTGTTCAAACGAAATCAAATCGCAACTCTATGTCCAGGTATGTTCTGATCTGTTAGCTTGATTTAACACGCCTAGCCGTTTATTATGTTTACATTTTGAGGTATTGTGTTGTGTTTTTCAATCCAATTATCAGTTCTTTGAATTTTAAAATTTGTCACACAACGGAATATCATAGTTTATAATCTCTTGAAAAATATGGAAGACCTTTTAAAGTGATAGGAAACCCCGCATCCTTGTTTATTAAGTTTAGATTATAAGTTCTTCATTGATTCTCTCTGTTTATTAAGTTTAGATTATAAGTTTTTCTTTGATTCTTGGGCATAGTTATTTTTTATGAACATGGTTTTATATTTATTTATTATTAATTTATATATGATAGTAAACCACTCTTTTTCTCAGTAACGATTTAATGAATATGGTTGTAAATTTATATGTCATTAATTTATATACGATTTCTTACACATATTTTTATATAATTTAATATGGTTGTAAATTTATGTCATTAATTTATATACGATTTCTTATACATATTTTTTTGTATAATTTATTTTTATAAAAGAGTACGATTTCTTATTCATATTTTTTTGTATAATTTATTTTTATAAAAGAGGTGTTTAGAAATTTTATGCCGATGAGACATTTTACATTTAAATAAAGATATGAATGCACTTGTTAAGTAAATAGTTATATGAAGATAGTGATATTATGATATTAAGATTTGCGTTGTTAAGTAATATTGTTATTTGGATTTATAATTAGTTTAGCATATATTTTATATGAAATTTGATGTGGAAATTTGTTGCTATAAAGTTTAAAAAATAGAATTTTTTTTTTTTGTCAAATTTAATATTAATAATATAAATAAAAAAACAGATATTATTGTTTTTATCAAATTCAATAATAATAATATAAATAATAATTTCACTACAATATGAAAGAGTAAAATGAGTTAATTGAAAATTCCATTTTCTTTGTTTTTGGAATATATATTTACTTAAAATTTATATTTCATTATGATAAGATTTTCACTTGTATTTGTTAGATTTAGATTTAAATATGAAAGAGTAAAATGACTTAATTGAAAATTCCATTTTCTTTGTGTTTGGAATATATATTTACTTAAAATTTATATTTCATTATGATAAGATTTTCACTTGTATTTGTTAGATTTAGATTTAAATATGTTGGATTTATTTATTTTATTTTTTTATATAATAAAAATTTAAGTTATTTATTAAAATTTATATTTGTTTATTTATTATGTATTTGTATATGATTATTTATTATATTATACATATTTTGTGTTTATTTATAAAGTGTGTTCATTAGATTTTATATGTTAAATTTGTACATCATATGATATAATGGATGGATGTTTTTTTTAATATTATAAAATGGATGTCATCTATATATATTTATAATGTGCATAATGTTATTTATTATTACTTCTCATTTAATGTAAGGTAACCATATGTTAGACTTAGTCTTGGGATTGGGAGTTAGTCTTTAAGCATTAAGTACATGCTTAGGATTAGGATTCAAACATAGGCTTAGGGTTGAGGTTTGGGATTGAGGCTTAAGGAATTTAGGCATAAGACTAGGCTAGGGTGGGCTCAACTAGATTAGCTTCTGTGGGCTAGGGTAGAATGTATTAGCTTAGGCAGGGTAGGTTAGATTAGGTAGTTTAGTTCACGATAGTGTAGACTCATCTAGGTAGGGCTAGCTAAGATATGTTAGTGTATGCTAGGTTAGGGTAGTCAAAGGAAGGGTAGTTTAAATTGAGCATGGAGTAAGCTAGACTAGGTAAGATAGGGCATGATTAAGATTAGGATTAGGATTCACACTTTGGCTTAGGGGTTTAGGCTAGTGTAAAGTATATTAGGTTAGGTAGGGTAGGTTATTCTAGAATAGTCTAGATGAAGATTAGGATTCAAATTTAGGGTTAGGCATAGGATTGGGTCTTAAGGAATTAGACTTAGGATCTAGGCTTAGGATTTATGCTTAAGGTTAAGTTAGGGTTAGGTAAGGTAGATTTGTGTATGTAGGCTAATTTAGGATAGATTAGGTTGGGTAGGATAGGTTGTTATAGAAAAGGTTATGTTAAACTAAGTAGCGTAGGTTAGGGTAGGTTAGGGTAGGTTAGGGTAGGATGGGACATAATAGGTTAATATAAGATAGGGTAGTCCAATATAGGCTACAGTATTCAAGGAAAGGGTAGTTTAGATTAAGGGTACGATAGATAGGCTAGGTAACATAGGGTAGGGTGGGATAGTGTGGGCTAAGCTAGGTAGGCTAAGCTAGAATAAGGGTAAGGTAGTTTAGTGTAGGTTAGGGTATAAGGATGTTGGGCTAAGTAGGTTACCTTAGGATGGGATATGTTAGTGTAGGGTAGGAAAAGGTGGGGTAGGCTAAGGTAGGGTAGGGTAGGTTAGTCTAGAGTAGTTAGATTAAGATAAGTAGACAAGGGTAGGTTAGGCTAGTTGTAGGGCAGTCTAGAGTGGGCCATATTAGTATTTGTAGGCTAGGTTAGGGTATTGGTAGCCTAGGGTAGAGTAGATTAGGTTAGTTTAGGATATATTAGATTAGGTTAAGTATGCTAGGAGAGGGTACGATAGGTTAAGTTGGTTTAGAGTAGGTTAGTGACATATTATGCAAGGTAGGGTGTGTTAGTTTAGTGTATTCTAAGGTGAGTTATGTTAGTGTATGATAGGGTAAGGTAGGGTAATCTAAAATAGGGTGATTTAATCTAAAGTAGGGTAGATTAGGATAGGTTACAATAGTTGTAGGATAGTCTAGGGTATGATAGATTAGTGTGTGTAGTCTAGGGTAAGGCACTAGTATTCCATGGTAGTTTAGATTAGGTTATGTAGGGTAGCTTGATCTAAGATATAATTTAGGTATGAAAAAGTAGGGTAGGATAGATTAGGATAGATTAGGATAATGTAGGGTAGATTATATTAGGAAAGGTTAGTGTAGGGTGTTGTAGGCTAAAGTAGTGCATCGTAAGGTATGTTAGTTTTATTTAAGATAGTGTAATCTAGGCTAGGTATGTGGGATGATGTAGTTTAGGTTAGGGAAATGGTAAATTAGGTTAAGTAGATAGGGTGGTTTAAGAAAAGGTAATAGTAGGATAAGGTAGGGTGGATTAAGTTAGGTATAGTAGGATAACTTAGAGTGGAGTAGGGAAAATCAGTCTATGTAGGATAGGGTAGGGTAGAATAGATTAGGTTAGGGGGGGTAGGATTAGATTAGATTAGGTAATATATGTTTGTGTAGTTTAGATTAGGCTAAGTAGGATAATACAGGGTGGTGGTATGGTATGTTAGTCTAGGTAGGCTAGGATACTGTAGTGGTAGGGTAGTGTAGTCTATTTGAGGGTAGACTAAACTGGGATAAGAAGGTTACAGTAGGATATGATAGATTAATGTAGGGTGGGGTAGTCTAAGGTAGGGAGGGATAAGGTGTCCAAGATAGGATGTGTTATGTAAGTGTAGGCTATGGTGGTTAGTCTAGAGTAGGTAGAGTCAATTAGGTTCGTAGGGTTAGGTTAGGAGAGTTGTAAGCTAGTCTAGGATAAGGTAGGTTAGTCAAGAGTAAGAAGATTATGCTAGGCATGTAAGGTTAGGTTAGGGTATTTGTAACATAATTTAGGGTAGGGTGGATTACTAGATTTAAGCTAAGCTAGTGTGTTAGTAACTTCTAGGGTAAGGAAGATTATGTTAGGTAGGATAGGTTAATCTACGATAGATTATCCTAGACGAGTTATGCTAGGTTAGGTTAGTTTAGGATAGTGGTAGGGTAATGTAGGAAATATTATTTAAGGTGGGGTAGATTAAGGTGTATTATGTTAGTGTACGATAAGGTGTGTTATGTTAATGTAGGTTATGGTATGATAAGGTAGGTTAGTTTAAAGAAGGATAGAGTACACTAGGTAGGAAAGGCTAGGTTAGGGTAGTTCTTGGAAATTCTATAGCAGGGTAGGCTAGGTTAGGAAGGAAAGGATAGGTTCTAGGGTAGTTATGGGATAGTCTAAAATAAAAGTAGATTAGTATGTATGGTCTAGGATAGGGCACTAGTAGTCCATGGTAGGTAGATTAGGTTAGGGTATGATAACTTAGTATAGGATAAAGTAGACTAGTTTAGGTATGTTAAGGTAGGGTAGGATAGCTTAGGGTATTGGTAGTGTAGATTATATTAGGATATATCAGTGTAGGGGAAAATAGGATAAAGTAAGGTAGAGTAGGATATGTTAGTATAGTGTATGATAGTGTAGTATAGGTTATGCTAGTTTAGTGTAGGGAAAGGTAATCTAGGTTAGGTAGGTACGCTAAGGTACTCTAGGCTAGGAAAGTGGTAGATTAGGCTAAGTGTGATAGGGTAGTTTAGGCTAAGGTAGTGGTAGGTTATGGTAGGGTTGATTAAGTTAGGTATATTAAGTTAGTCTATGATAAGCTATTAGGATAGGAGGGAAAAATTAATGTTAGGGAGATAAGTGTAAGTAAACTATTATATAGTACTAGTGGGAAGTTAGTGTTAGGCTAGCTACACTATGTTATGATAAGGTATATTACTCTACATACAATAGGGTAGATTAGGATAAATAGGTAAGGCTAAAGTATGGTAGGTTAAGATAGGATCAATTAGTGTAGAGAATGTTATAGTAGGTTAGGTAGGCTAGTTTAGTTTAGGATAGGGTATATTGCAACAGGTAGCTTAGGATGGGACATGTTATGTTTAAATTACTAAGACAACTAAGAGGGGGGGTGAATCAGTTGTTACTGTTCTTAAACAATTTTAAGTCAATTAAACCATTTTTAATCTTTCTCCAAGTGACCATCAATATTATATGTAACATATGAACAACATAAATAATGAGCATTAGTCACACATAAGATATACACAGAGATAAATTTTCATGAGGAAACCCATAAAGGGAGAAAACCTCTTCTTCTTCGAAATGATAGACAATCTTTTAAGTTTTGTACATCATCTATAGTTGAGCACCAACTCAATGTGATGCTACTACCTCTCTTTTACAAGCTCCAACTTGTTTGAGAGCACCAACTCTCTGGTTTCTCTAGCACCCACTAGAAGGAAGCACCAACTCCCTAAGTGTTCCAACACCGATTGGATGGAAGCACCTACTTCCACTTATACAAGCACCAACTTGCATACAGAAAACTCTGTGTTTTCCCAAGCACCACCCTGCCACCCTATTTTCTAGCCACAACTATATGGAAGCTACAACTCCCAATATTCAAGAATCAACTTGAATATCAGAGGACCACAGTCCTCCCTCGCACCACCATACCTCCCTAATTATAAATAAATGATTGAATAACCAACAATACAGATATATCAATTCTTACCACTTCTTCATTGTTCTACAATTCTTTCTGCTCTGTTCATACATGGTTTGACTTGTTGTCTCTTTCTTTCTGTTCTTTCTCTGTCCTTCTCATGCTTCTTTGATATTTGCACATTCTGCTCCCTTCACCTTTTATATTCTATTCATCTTATGTTCCTTATCTCTGAGATTTCTTCACACTGTGCATACTGTAATTTTACCTTTCTACAGTTCAACTCATTTTTCAGTCAGAACAACCAACCTTACACAATCACTGCATCTCTCCTTTTATACACACCAGTCTCATCAGTTACACTTCGAATCTCCTTGGAAAAAAAGAAGAAAATCTCTCAGAAACTGAATCACCAACCGATCAAGAACCATGATTCTATTATGCTAACTGAAATGTAATTGAATAATTAATCATGAAGATCAATAGTTACCCTTCGATCAGATGCTCAAATAACCAGCACTGTTGGATTAAATATGCAGGGTCTTGCGTTTATCCCATATGCTCATTGGTTGTGACCATGTGCCTAATCAAAATGTGTTTCACATTTCGCATTTTGACAATCCTGTTTCGAAGGGTCTCAATGCTCCAAGTTGTGATCCTCGAAATGGATCTTAGCTCCGCTAGCTCCTCCCTCTCACATGACCACTGGCGGTGACAACAACCTATACAAAAAGGTATTTTCGCATTTCACATTTCGGTAATCCAGAGATGAAGAGTCTTGACTCTTCATGTTACGATCTTCGAAAAGGGGCTTAGCTCCACTAGCTCCTTCCTCCAGCCTTTGACGATGTGACCTTGTCTATGACCATGGGCCAGTCCTTATCACGATTTTTCATATCGCGAGTTGGAAGGTTATATTATTTCCTTCCTTTGACTTTCCATTTAGTGAGATGCCAATTGCTCTCCATGTGTCCTCTGCATCTAACATTCCACAGCATACCTCGATCCAAGGGTTTAGATCAACCCTCAATCTGACGGCTTGGATCATTTCGGGATATCACATATCGCGAGTTCCCACACCATGCTCCGTTGACTCCTCCAATGTGCAAGTTAGCAAAATTCTAATCGCTTGCCACATGTCCTATGACTCGAATGGTCAGGATTTTTATCGCGATTTCACATATCGTGAGTTCGAGTGGTTAGAGAACCACTTTTCTTTGGATTTCCTGATCTGTGAAACTCTGAAACAAAACCTTTGTCGTGCTCTGACTATTTTCCGCGTTTCCTTCCCTGATCAATGGTCCTCTTTCTTTCGAGACTTTCTAAGCCCACTTCATCTTGTACTTAAAGATCATGCTCCTTCTTATGTATTCGACGATGGTCGGTCTTCGTACTCAGATATGACGCCTGAGATATGTTCTCCTTTTTTGTGCACTCCTCCAGTATTAATTCGGATCTGATGGTCATCAGGAATTCTGAATGGGATCCAAAGATCATTGTTGCTCCTCCTTCTGAGCTTACACTGCCGATCTTTCCATTCCATCATTTTCATTGTGTTGTTGATCATGATCTTTTCCATCAATGAAAAACATACATACTTTGCCTTTGTCTGAAAAAAATGCCAACAATCTCCCCCTTTGGCATTGATGGCAACCCCTTGAAACCCCTTGAAGAACATCCAATTATACCATTGTAGCATCCTTAAAATTACCACACTTTCTCCCCCTTTGACATCAATGTCAAAGAAGAAACATGCTCCCCCCTAAGTTTTTGCAGTACATACTCCCCCTGTCAACTATGAGCAGCTTAGAAATACAAAAGATATTCAAGAAGTACTCCCTCTAAATAGGTGAATATATTAGACGAAATAAGTTATAACCCACAACTTTTGACGACGATATCCAAAAGGGGTCGCTGCTAACGGTTTAGTAAAGATATCAGCTATATGTTCCATGGAAGGAATATAATTCAGCTAAACGACTCTATTTGTAACTTTTTCTCTGAGAAAATGCTATTTTATTGGGATATGCTTAGTCTTGGAATGAAGAACATGATTCTTGGAGACACTAATGGAACTAGTGTTATCACAATGAAGTGAAATGGGATTAGTGTAAGTTACCTTCAAATTTGTAAGAGTTTGTATCATCTATAAAATTTGTGTGCAACAAGTAGCCGCAGCAATGCATTCTTCCTCTATAGTTGATAATGAAATGGATCCTTGCTTTTTACTAAGCCATGCTACTAATGAGTCACCCAGAAAGAATGCTCCTCCACCGGTGCTTTTTCTCTCATGAACACAGTTTGCCCAATCAACATTTGAATAACGAGTTAACTGAAAGTTCTGATTTCTGGGATACCACAAACCGTAATTCATTGTGCCCTTCAAGTACTTGAATATTCTTGTTACCACTACTAGATGAATTTGTTTAGGAGAAGACTGATAGTGACCTACCATTCCAACAATTTGCATTATATTAGGATGGGAAGTTGTGATGTACAAAAGAATGCCTATCATTGATCGGTATGTCCTTTGAACAAGATCGGGTGAAATATCATCTTTACTGAGCTTGCAACCAACCAACATAGGTGTACTAACAGGAGAAGAATCTTCCATCAGAAATTTCTTCAACATCTCTTTTAAATATTTTTCTTGTGAGATAAATATTCCTACAGAACTATGTTTAACTTGTAAGCCAAGAAAGTATGATAGTTATGTTGGCAAATATTTAACAGACAACGCATGATTGTATGCTTGTCATTGATGGCAAGTACAACAATGAATATGGCATGAGTACAAAAAGTATGTAATAAATGGGCATTATGAGAAGACGTTGCAGAGAAAATTCGAATAAGCTCAGAAGAGATAGTGCAGAAGATTATTGACAGATCATCGATGGCCAGATTAGAGTAAGCGGAACAAAGACTGCTTGGGAGGAGAAGCAACTTTTCTGATCGTTGGATCCCATTTACAATTCCTGATGACCGTCAGATCAAGGTGTGATCTAGACCATTGATCCGACTCCATTTCAGAGTTTCGCGACTTGCGACTTGGAGAGGCAAGAAACATAACCTTCAAAATCGAGATATGCAAAATCGTGATTTAATTGCAGCCATCAGATCAAGGTGTGATATGGATCGTTGATCCGACTCCATTTCGGAGTTTCGTGATTCATGACTTGGAGAGGCAAAAAATATAACCACCGAACTCGCAAGATACGAAATCGCGATATGATCTGAGCCATTGAATTAAGATCAGATATGGACCATCGAATCATAGGACAAGTCGTTGACTTGGAGCCAATGGAGCATGTGTGGAAACTCGCGAGATGTGAGATCGCGATAAGATCTGGACGGTCAGATCTATGGAGTTTTCAACCATCGATCAGACTCAATGAAGTTATAATATCGCGAAAAATGAATCGCCTTTTTGGCACAACCTGTGGTCAACACCGATGGTCACGAGAAGGGAAGGAGTTAGTTCAGATAAGCTCCATTTCGGGGTTTCGGGGATCGTGACTTGGAGAGTCGAGATTCCTCATCTCCAGATTCACGAAATGCGAAATTGCGAAAGCGCTTTATGCATAAGTGCTTGGTCATAGCCATGGTCATATAAAGGAAGGAGCTAGCGCAGAAAAAATCCTTTTCGGAGTTTCGGAACTCGTGACATGGAGAATCAAGATGTCTCATCGCAGAATATCCAAATTGCAAAAGTGAGAAACGGGTAAATAACACAAGAACCCATCAGAGTTAATCCAACGATGTAGGTGAATCTGAGCATAATCGGAGGGCTATTGTTGCACGTCATAGTGTAACTACCAGAAACTACTGATGGTTTCTACTAGAGGCCTCGAAGACACTTCAGGGTGATTGACAGAGGAGATGAAAAGTCTCTAGGAATCTTTAAGAGGGATGAAGATGCTCGTGGAGGCGATTGACAGGTGGATGAGCATTGAAGCTTGTAACTGGAACAGAGAAGGTGAGCTCAACTGTCATAGAGAATTCAAAGAGTCTCAACTGCCAGAGATGTTGAGGACTCTCAGCATAACATACAGTGATGCTGAACCAGTGGAAAAATGGCCAGAGAAGATGAAGAGTTACGATGATGATCAGACAAAGCACTTGAGTTGTGGAGGATATCAGCGCGGTGTGGGTATGTAGAGGTATTGTGCGCATTGCATGCACAAGGTGCACAAAAGCTATAAATATATAGTACAGAGAAGAGATGTAGTTGTTGTTGGAGTTGGAGTTGCTTTGGATGTTGTTGTTGAAGGTGATTGATGAATGAAGAAGGATTAAAGTGCAGCAGCTGAAAAGAACAGAAGAAGAACTGTGCAACGAATGGACATGGTGCACAGAGCATAAAAAGCAGAAGAACAGAATAGGCAGCGGATGCATGCTGGAAGATAGTGAGGAAGTCTGAGTAGCAAAAATCTTGCAGAATAGTGATGAGACTGGTAAGATGTTATTGAACACTATATCACTGTAATAGGTTTCAGTATTTCATATTCATAATCCAGGGTGTTTGGGAGGTGCTAGGAAGGACTTGTGTCCTCAGAGGTTCAAGTGGGGGCTTGAACACAGGGAGTTGGTGCTTCCTTCTAGTTGGTGCTAGAGAAACCAGGGAGTTGGTGCTTCCTTTTAGTTGGTGCTAGAGAAACTAGGGAGTTGGTGCTTCCTTCTAGTGGGTGCTAGAGAAAAACAGAGAGTTGGTTCTCTCAACAAGTTGCAGCTTGCAAAACAGAGGTTGTAGCCTCACAATGAGTTCGTGCTCAATGTATGATAATGTAATGAATGTAAATAATACTTATCATATAAATAAGAAGATGTTTTTACCTTGTATGGGTTTCCTTGAGAGATATCTGTCTCTGTGTCTCTCATATATGTGACTGATGTTGAATGTGCCATTGTTCATTTTCCTGCATTATTTTGATCATCATTGAGTGTCTTGTAAATATTTTAAAAGAAGCATAATTGTTTAAGCACAGTAACAACTGATTCCCCCCCCCCCCCTCTCAATTGTCCAACAATTGGTATCAGAGCCATACCCTTTTATCTAAGGGTAGATCCTAGAGCTTAAACATGTCAAGTCATGAAGGAAATTCAACCAATAAGGCCCCTCTGTTCAATGGAACAAACTTTGCCTTCTGGAAAGTGAGAATGAGAACCTACATAATGTCGTTAGGTGAAGATGTCTGGGATGTGGTGGATACTGGTTATGTAAAGCCAGTTGTGCTAGCTAATAAGGATGAAAAACTAGAATTTAGCTTCAACGCTAAGGCTATGAATGCTATCTTGAGTGGGCTTGCAGAAGAAGAATTCATAAAAGTTATGCACCTAGGAACTGCCAAAGAAATGTGGGACAAACTCATTAGTAGCTATGACGGTATTGAGAAAGTAAAGGATGCAAAGCTTCAAACCTACAGAATACAGTTTGAACAGCTAAAGATGAAGGAAGATGAAACTGTTGGAAAATACTTTCTAAGAGTAGGAGAAATGGTAAATGCAATGAAGGAACTTGGTGAAACAATTGATGAACCTTATTTAGTTCAGAAAATCTTGAGATCTCTCCCAGATAGGTTCAACCCAAAGGTCTCTGCTATAGAAGAACTTAATGATCAAAAAACCTTGGGGTTTGATCAACTGCTAGGAAAATTGACTGCATATGAAATGAGAATAGTTAAAGATAAACCTACCTCCAGAGAAACATCATTTAAAGCAAACAGGAATGAGGATTCTGAACCCAATGAAATTGAAGAAAAAATTGTGAAGAGACTGAAGAAGGGATCAGGAAAATACAAAGGTAAACTGCCTTTCAAATGTTTCAACTGTGGTAGGATAGGTCATTTTGCAAATAAATGTCCCCACAAAGGAAAGGATTAGACATGTGATGATAAGGAGAAGTACAATCATATAAATTTCTTTAAAGAGAAAAACTTTAAGAAGAAAAGTCTGTGCGTAAACAATGATGATGATCCTTCAGATGATGAAGAAAATGACTCCTCTATTGAAGATAAACTAAATGACTTCATACTTATGGCCAAAGAGGATTATGATAATAAAATCATAGGGAGTGATGAAGAAGAATTTGTGGTTGACATGGAAGGAGAACTGATCAGTGCACTGGAAGAGATTGAGAGACTAAGAATCAAGAATAGAAAGAAAAGACAATTGTTGATACAGTTCGAGAAAGATAGTAAAGAACCTGATGAATACCTTGTCCTACTAAAAGTAGAATTAGAAGAGGCAAAGAAAATCGAAGAGATTCTAAAACAACAACTATCAGAAAAAAAGGCAAGATGTGAAGCATTAGAACAAGTAGTGAAAACAAGGAAATAAATGGAGAAGTTTCAAGCCTTGTATAATCAAAATCTGTCAAGTATCAAAGCCTCAGAAGGATTGGCCACCATTCTGAATCAACAAAGGAATCCAAAGATGAAAATTGGCTTGGGGTATGAAGAGGGATCAAGCAGTGGTAAGCCAGGAAATGAGGAACCCATCAAGTTTGTCAAAAGTACAACCAATGACAATAACAATTTTGTAGAAACAAAGGAAGACAATCAACCGTCCAGGTTGAGTAAGGTAAAAGATGACAGATCTGAATCTGTAGAACAAAGAAGTAATGTGCTCACTGTTGAACGACGTCATCAGTCTGGAAGAAATCGATTTCCTCAAAGAAGACAACCACTTTCCAGGTACAAAGAATTCTTCTATGGCTATTGTTTCTACTCTGATAACTTTGGTCACAAATATGTAAATTGTTCCTTAATATTTAGACATGAGCAATTAAGATTTCAAAGGAATAAATACTTGCCACAACAAAGAATGATGTAGCCAAGTAACAAACCTTCATTGATTGCCAATTTCCAAATTAAGTCGAGGTACATGCAATTAAAGAGGTCAAGAAATAATCAACAGTCAATGAGTAGACAACGCTGCACCAACAAGTTTGATCTGTTGAACAATGAGATTGAATGCTACATATGTCATAACTATGGACACAAATCTATTAACTATCATTTAAGGGAATATGAACCAGATTCAAAATCTCCTGCTGAAAATGTCAAGTTTTGGAAGAAGAAGGAAAGTGACAAGTGTAGATTAGTGTTGTCCACTCAAATAAAAATGAACCCTTGGTATATAGACAGTGGATGCTCCAAACACATGACAGGAGACAAAGGCAAGTTTCTATCTCTAAGTGAAAGAAAATCAGGAAATGTAACCTTTGGAAATGATGCTCTAGGGAAAATAAAGGCAAAGGGATGGTGAGCTTAAGTAATGGAAAAGGGAAAGCCCAAGATGTTCTACTTGTGGACGGGCTGAAACATAATCTTCTCAGTGTAAGTCAAATGTGTGACAGAGGATGCGAAGTGTTTTTCACGTAAAAGGACTGCACGATAAAGTCTGTAAACTCAAGACAAGTGGTGGCCAAAGGCATAAGGACAAAAAATAATGTATATGTGCTGAAAGAAAATAGAAAAGAATGTCATCTAAGCAAACATGATGAAACATGGTTATGGCATAGGAGACTTGGACATCTAAACTCTGACCACTTAATCAAACTCAAAAACCTCCAGGCAGTAAAATATCTTCCGCGAATATCAAAGCCCCAAGATTCAATGTGTAAACCCTGTCAAGTAGGGAAGCAAAACAGGACACAGTTTAAGTCCAAGAGCTTTACTTCAACAGAGAAACCACTCCAACTAGTTCATATGGATTTATGTGGATCATCAAGACAAGAAGGCATAGGGAAAGAAAACTACTTCATGTTGATTATCGATGATTACTCCAGACTTACTTGGGTTTCCTTTCTCAAAGAAAAAGCTGAAGCATTTGAGAATTTTAAAATATTTAAGGATTTAACAGAGACACAAACAGGCAAGAGGTTAAAGGCAGTAAGATCAGATCGGGGAGGAGAGTTTATGTCAAGAGACTTCAAGGAATTTTGCGATGAACATGGGATCAAGAGAGAATACACAATCCCAAGAACTCCACAACAAAACGGAGTTGTTGAGAGGTAAAATAGAACAGTGCAGGAAATGGCCAAGTCAATGATGAATGAGAAGAACATTGGTCAAACCTACTAGGTAGAAGCAATACACACAACAGTCCATGTGCGTAACAAAGCCCACCTTAGACCACAAAGTGACAAGACACGTTATGACTTATGGTTTGGAGGACCTGCCTCAATCAAACACTTCAGAGTCTTTGGGAGTAAATGCTACATAAAGAATAATGATGAGAACCTCGACAAATATGATGACAGGGATGATGAAGGTATCTTCTTAGGGTATTCTACAAACAGTAAAGGATATAGATTCTATAATAAGAGGCTGCATAAAATGGTTGACTGTATTGATGTAAAAATTGATGATAGAATCCTAGCAAGAGAGGTATACAGTAATGAGTCTTCTACAAAAGACACAGCTAAAGTTGAAGATGAACAGGTCCAAGAATCAGAAAACGAAGACTCTGAATTAGATGAAGACTCAAACACTCAGATAGGCTCAAATCAACAGTCAACTACAAATTCCTCCTCCAGAATCATTCAAAAAAATCATCCTGCAAGTCAGATAATTAGAGAAAAATACAAAGGTGTACAAACTAGGAGAAAGCTAATCAAACCACCAAACAATCTCATATAGCTTTCATATCCATGCTGGAACCCAAGAATTTCAATGAATCCAGCAAAGATGATCACTGGGTTAAAACAATGAATGAAGAGCTTGATCAAATTGAAAATAACAATACTTGGGAGCTTGTCCCTAGACCTAAAGATAAGAATGTAATAGGTTCCAAATGGGTGTTCAAGAATAAAATGAATGAAAAAGGGCAAGTTGTTAGAAATAAAGCCAGATTGGTTTGTAAAGGATATGCACAAGTTGAAGGTCAGGACTTTGATGAAAATTTTGCACCAGTGGCAAGATTGGAAGCCATCAGAATGTTTCTTTCTTATTCATGACATAAGAACTTTAAAGTTTATCAGATGGATGTTAAGTCAGCATTTCTAAATGGAGATCTAGAAGAAGAAGTATATATGGAGCAACCTGAAGGATTCTCATTGACATATAATCCTAATCATGTTTGCAAGCTGAAGAATGCCTTATATGGACTAAAACAAGCACCACGAGCTTGGTATTATAGACTGGACAAATTTCTACAAGACAAAGGGTTCAAGAAAGGTACTGTTGACATCAATCTCTACATTAAGTCTGAAGGTAAAAATTTACTAATTGTTTTGGTTTATGTAGATGATATTGTTTTTAGTTGTACTAATGAATCATCTATCTAGTGGTTTTCTAACTCTATGAAAATAGATTTTGAGATGTCCATGATAAGAGAACTATCATATTTTCTTGGCTTACAAGTAAAACAGAGTTTTGCAGGAATATTTATCTCCCAAGAAAAATATTTGAAAGAGATGTTAAAGAAATTTCAGATGGAGGATTCCTCTCCTATTAGTACACCTATGGTGGTTGGTTGCAAGATGAGTAAAGATGATATCACACCTGATGTTGATCAAAGGTCATATCGCTCTATGATAGACAACTTTCTTTACATCACAACATCCCGTCCTGATATAATGCAAGTTGTTGGACTGGTAGGTCATTATCTGTCTGCTCCTAGACAAAGTCATTTGGTAGCTGTCAAAAGGATATTTAAATACTTGAATGGAACAATGACTTATGGTCTGTGGTATCCTAGAAATCAGAATTTCCATTTAGCTTCTTATTCAGATGCAGATTGGGCAAACTGTGTTGATGAGAGAAAAAGCACCAGTGGAGGAGCATTCTTTCTGGGTGACTCATTAGTTGCATGGCTTAGTAAAAAGAAAGGATCCATTTCATTATCAACTACAGATGCAGAATACATTGATGTTGCTACTTGCTGCACACAAATATTATGGATGATACAAACTCTTGCAGATTTGAAGGTAACTTACACTGATCCCATTCCAATTCACTATGATAACACCAGTGCCATTAGTGTCTCCAAGAATCATGTTCTTCATTCCAAGACTAAGCATATTCCAATAAAGTACCATTTTCTCAGAGAACAAGTTACAAACATAATTGTTCAATTGAATTATATACCTTCTAAAGAATAGATTGCAGATATATTTACAAAACCATTAGCAGCAACCCCTTTTGGATATCTTCGTCAAAAGTTGGAGGTTATCATTTCTTTTGTCTATTTTGTTCACCTGGTCAGGGGGAATACTTATTGCATATCTGGTGTATTTCTAAGATGCTTCTAGTTGACAAGGGGAGTATGTACTACAACATCTCAGAGGGAGCGTGTTTCTTCTTTGACATTGATGTCAAAGGGGGAGAAAGTGTGGTAATTTATTTCAGGATGTGTTTTCAAGGATTCTACAGGAAAGTTACAGTGGTTTCCATCAATGCCAAAGGGGGAGAATGTTGGCAAATATTTAACAGATAGTGCATGCTTGTATGCTTGTCATTGATGGCAAGTACAACAATGAAGATGGCATGAGTACAGAAAGTATGTAATAAATGTGCATTATGAGAAGACGTTGCAGAGAAGATTTGAATAAGCTCATAAGAGATAGTGCAGAATATTGTTGACAGATCGTCAATGGCCAGATCAGAGTAAGCGGAACAAAGACTGCTGGGGAGGAGAAGCAACTTTTCTGATCGTTGGATCCCATTTACAATTCCCGATGACCGTCAAATCAAGGTGTGATCTAGACCGTTGATCCGACTCCATTTTGGAGTTTCGTGACTCACAAATTAGAGAGGCAAGAAACATAACCTTCGAAATCGCGATATGTGAAATTGTGATTTAATCACAGCCATCAGATCAAGGTGTGATATGGACTGTTGATCCGAATCCATTTGAGAGTTTCGTGATTCGTGACTTGGAGAGGCAAGAAATATAACCACCGAACTCGCAAGATGCGAAATCGCGATATGATCTGAGCCATTGAATTAAGATCAGACCTAGACTGTCGAATCATAGGACAAGTCGTTGACTTGGAGTCAACGGAGCATGTGTGGAAACTTGCGAGATGCGAGATCACGATAAGATCTGGACCATCGAATCTATGGATTTTTCAACCATCGATCAGACTCAATGAAGTTATAATCTCGTAAAAAATGAAGCGTCTTTTTGGCACCGCCTGTGGTCACTGCCAGTCGTCACAAGAAGGGAAGGAGTCAGTTCAGATAAACTCCATTTCAGGGTTATGGGGATCGTGACTTGGAGAGTCGAGATGCCTCATCTCCAGATTCACGAAATGCGAAATCATGAAAAAACTTTATGCATAAGCACTTGGTCATAGCCATGGTCATATAAAGGAAGGATCTAGCGTAGAAAAGCTTTGTTTCAGAGTTTTGGAACTCGTGACATGGAGACTCAAGATGTCTCATCGCAGAATCTCTGAATTACGAAAGTGAGAAATGGGTAAATAGCACAAGAACCCATCATAGTTAATCCAACAATGCAGGTGAATCTGAGCATAATCGGAGGGCTATTGTTGCACGTCACAGTGTAACTGCCAGAAACCACTGATGGTTTCTGCCAGAGGACTTGAAGACACTTCAGGGTGATTGACAGAGGAGATGAAAAGTCTCTGGGAATATTCAAGAGGGATGAATATGCTCATGGAGGCGATTGATAGCTAGATGAGAATTGAAGCTTGTAACTGGAACAAAGAAGGTGAGCTCGACTGTCATAGAGAAGACAAAGAGTCTCAACTACCATAGATACTGAGGAATCTCAGCATAACATACAGTGATGCTGAACGAGTGGAAAAACATCCAGAGAAGCTGAAGAGTTACGATGATGATCAGACAGAGCACTCAAGTTGTGGAGGATATCAGCGTGGTGTGTGTATGTAGAGGTATTGTGCGCATTTCATGCACAAGGTGCACAAAAGATATAAATATACAATATAGAGAAGAGATGTGGTTGTTGTTGTTGTTGGAGTTGCTGTGGATGTTGTTGTTGAAGGTGATTCATTCATGAAGAAGGATTAGAGTGCAGTAGCTGAAAAGAACAGAAGAAGAACTGTGCAATGAATCGACATGGTGCACAGAGCATAAAAAGCAGAAGAACAGAATAGGTACAGCGGATGCATGCTGCAAGACAGTGAGGAAGTCTGAGTAGCAAAAATCTTGCAGAACAATGATGAGAGTGGTAAGCTATTATTGAACACTATACCACTGTAGTAGGTTTCAATATTTTATATTCAAAATCCAGGGTTGTTGGGAGGTGCTAGGGAGGACTTGTGTCCTCATAGGTTCAAGTGGGGGCTTGAACACAGGGAGTTGATGCTTCCTTCCAGTTGGTTCTAGAGAAACCAGGGAGTTGGTGCTAGAGAAAAACAAAGAGTTGGTGCTCTCAACAAGTTGCATCTTGCAAAACAGAGGTTGTAGCCCCACAATGAGTTGGTGCTCAAATGTATGATAATGTAATGAATGTAAATAATACTTATCATATAAAGAAGAAGAGGTTTTTACCCTGTATGGGTTTCCTTGGGAAATATTTGTCTCTGTGTTTCTCATATATGTGACTGATGTTGAATGTGCCAATGTTCATTTCCCTACATTATTATGATCATCATTGAGTGTCTTGCAAATATTTTAAAAGAAGCACAATTGTTTAAGCATGGTAACAACTGATTCACCCCACCCACCCCTCTTAGTTGTCCAACAAGTTCTCCTATCATGGACAGATCAAACTCTGTTTTCATAGAGTTAGCAAACCATTGGACAGAGGGTTCATTAGTACAACTAAAAATAATACCATCAACATAAACCAAAACAACTAGTAAATTATCACCTTCAAACTTAATGTAGAGATTGTTGTCAACAATACTTTTCTTGAATCCTTTGTCTTTTAAGAATTTTTCCAGTCTATAATACCAAGCTCATGGTGCTTGCTTCAATCCATATAGAGCCTTCTTCAGCTTACAGACATAGTTAGGATTATCTTTCATTGTGAATCCTTTAGGTTTCTCCATATATACTTCTTCCTCTAGATATCCATTAAGAAATGTTGAATTAGCATCCATCTGATACAGTTTAAAGTTCTTATGACATGAATATGAAAGAAACATTATGATACCTTCCAATCTTTCCACTGGTGCAAAAGTTTCATCAAAATCCTGACCTTCAACTTGTGCATACCCTTTACAGACCAATCTGGCTTTATTTCTAACAACTTGTCATTTTTCATTCATTTTATTTTTGAACACCCATTTGGAACCTACTACGTTCTTGTCTTCAGGTCTAGGAACGAGCTCCCAAGTATTGTTCTTCTCAATCTGATCAATCTCTTCATTCATAGCTCTAATCCAATCATCATGTTGGTTGGCTTCATAATTTTTTTTTGGTTCAGTCATATATAAAAAGGCAACATGAGATTGTTCTGAGTCTTTAATCAATTTCCTTCTTGTCTAAACTCCTTTATATATATCTTCAATTCTCTGATTTTCAGGATGATTCTTTCTAACAATTCTTAGAGGTGATTTTGCTTCTTTCTGTTGGGTTTTGTCAGCCAAAGTATTAGTATATTCATCTAATTCAGATTCTTCTCTTTCTGATCCTTGGACCTGTTCATCTTAGTTTTCAATTATATATTATGTGCTTGGTTCAACATTTCTTACATTTTGTACTAGGATTTCTTCATCCACTTTTATGTCGATACAATCAACCAATTTATGAAGCCTCTTATTGTAGCATCTATAACCTTTACTGCTTGTACCAAACCCTAAGAATATACCTTCATCATCCCTATCATCATATTTGCCAATATTTTCATCATTATTCTTGATATAACATTTACTCCCAAAGACTTTAAAATGTTTGATTGAAACAGGTCTTCCAAACCATAATTCATAAGGAGTCTTGTCACTGCCTGGCCTGAGATGAGCTTTGTTCAGGATATGATTAGTTGCATGTATTTCTTCCACCCAATATGTATGAGGTATATTCCTTTCATTCATCATTGATCTTTCCATTTGTTGTATTGATCTATTCGGCCTCTCAACAACTCCATTTTGTTGCAGAGTCCTTGGAATTGTGTACTCTCTTTTGATTCCATGTTTATCATAGAACTCTTTGAAGTTCCATGAGTTACATTCTCCTCCTCTATCAAACCTCACTTCTTTCAATCTTCTTCCTGTTTGATTCTCAGTCAGAGCCTTAAACACTTTGAATTTTTCATATGCTTCAGATTTTTCCTTCAAAAAGGAAACCCATGTTAGTCTAGAATAATCATCAATAATCAACATAAAATAGTTTTATTTTCCTGTACCTTATTTTCTTGATGGTCCACAGAAATCCATATGTACTAATTGGAGAGGTTTTTTTGTTGAAGGAAAGTTTTTAGATTTGAACTATGTCCGAGTAAGCTTTCCTATCTGGCATGGTTTACAAAAAGAATCGTATGGCTTTGATATCTTTGGAAGATCCTTTACTTCTCCACTATTTTTGAGCTTGATTATATGATCAAAATTTAAGTGTCCAAGTATCCTATGCCATAGCCAACTTTCATCATATTTTCTTAAGTGGAATTATTCTTTTTCTTCTTTTAACACATAAACATTGTTTTATGTTCTTTTTCCTTTTGCAACCAATTGTCCTGAATTCACAACCTTTATTTTACAATATTTAGAAGTAAAAAACACTTCACATCCTCAATCACAGAATTGACTGGCACTAAGCAGATTATGTTTCAGACCATCTACAAATAACACATCTTGATCTTTTCCTTTTCCATTAATCAGACTTACCATTCCTTTACTGGTGCATCATTTCCAAAAATTATATTTCCTGATTTGTTTTCACTTAGAGTTAGAAACTTACTTTTGTCTCCAGTCATATGTTTGGAACATCCACTGTCAATATACCAGGGATTATTTTTCTTTTGGGATGATAACACTAGTCCACACTTGTCATCTTCTTTCTTCTTCCAAACCTTGAAATTCTCAGCAGTGGACTTCAAATCTAGCTTATAATTTTTTAAGCGAAAATATGTAGCTTTATGTCCATAGTTATGACAAAAATAACATTATGGTTCACTAAATAATAGACTATAATGATTGTTATGTTCATAAATGTTATTATGTTTGTTTATTAGTTGTCTCAATCTTTGTTGTGGTAGATAATTATTCCTTGAATAACTTGTTTTCTCATATCTACATCTTAAAGAACAAGTTATAGCTTTGTGACCAAAGTTAGAACAGAAAAAACAATATCCATAGAAAATACTTTTGTACCTAGGAAAAGACTGACTTCTTTGAGTGGATCGATTTCTTTCATGTTGATAATTTCTCTGATCAGTTCTAGTACCTTTTCCTTCATTCCTTCTTGGTGGCTGATTTTCTTTCTTTGTTTTTGCAGAATGGTTGTTGTCAATGATTGTATATTGAACAAACTTAATGTGTTCCATATTACTTGGATGATCACTACTTGATCCTTCTTCATACCCCAATTTGGCTTTCAACTTTGGATTCCTTTGCTGATTTAGAATGGAAGTTAGTTCTTCTGAGGCTTTAATACTTGGCAGGTTTTGGTGATATAATACCTTAAACTTCTCCATTTCCTTTTTGGTTTTTACTATCTATTCTTCTAAGGCTTCAAACATCTCTTTCTTCTCTGACAACTATTGTTTCAGTATGTCTTCTATTTTCTTTGCCTCTTCTAACTCCACTTTTAGTAGAGCAAATTTTTCATCAGGTTTTTCAGCATTCATTTTAAACTGTATCAACAATTGTTTTTGTTTTCTCTTCTTACATCTAAGTCTCTCAATCTCTTCCAAAGAACTGATTAATTCACCTTCCATATCCACCACAGATTCTTCATTATCCATTTCACCTCATGTGCGTTCATCATCAAGATCTCCCATAAAAATAAGCATAAAATCATTCACTTTGTCTTCACATGATGAATCATTATCTATGTCTTCTGAGGAGTTTTCATTGTTTTCACACAAACTTTTCTTTTTACTATATTTCTTGAATTTGTACTTATTTTCATCATCAGAGTTCTGGTCTGTTTTTTGGTGGGGACACTTAGATGAAAAGTGACCAATCTTACCATAGTTAAAGCATTTGAAGGGATGCTTGCCTTGATATTTTCCTGATCCTTTCTTTAACCTTCTCACAAATTTTGCCTCAATATCATCTAAGTCTGAATCAATATTATTGTCTACTTTAAAAGATGCTTCTCTAGTAATGGATTTATCTTTGTTGATTCTCGTTTCATATGTAGTTAGTGTTCCTAGGATTTGATCAATGGATAGGGTCTTAAGATCATTTAGTTCTTCTATTCCAGATACTTTTGGATTAAATTTATCAAGCAGAGATCTTAAAATCTTCTGAACCAAAAATGATTTTTCAATCTTCTCACCAAGACCCTTCATGGCATTCACAAGTTCTTCAACTCTTAAAAAATACTTACTAACTATTTCATCTTCATTCATCTTTAGTTGTTCAAACTTTAATCTATATGTTTGAAGTTTGGAATCTTTTACTTTCTCATTTCCTTCATAGCTTCTAACAATTTTATCCCATGTAGCTTTAGCAGTTTCAAGATGCATCACCTTTACAAACTCATCTTCAGCAAGTCCATTCAAGATAACATTCATTCCCTTAGCATTAAGGATAAACTCTAAATTATCATGCTTGTAGGCTAGCACATCAGGATTTATATATCTAGTCTCTACTACGTCCCAAACATTAGCACCTAAGGCCATTAAGTATGTTCTCATTCTAAGCTTCCAGAAGGAAAAAAAATTTCCATCAAACAGAGGAGGCTTAGTGGTTGAAGTCCTTTCATGAATTTTCATGTTTAAGCTTATAGATCTACCTTTGTATAAAAGGAACCGACTTTGATACCAATTGTTGAAATTACTAAGACAACTGAGAGGGGGGGTGAATCAGTTGTTACCATGCTTAAACAATTTTAAGTCAGTTAAACCATTTTTAATATATCTCCAAGTGACCATCAATATTATACAACATAAATAATGAGCATCAGTCACACATAAGATATACACAGAGACAAATTTTCATGAGGAAACCCATAAAGGGAGAATGCTCGCCATGTGTCCTCTGCATCCAACATTCCACATCATTCCTCGATCCAAGGTTTCAGATTAACCCTCAATCCGATAGCTCGAATCATTTCCGGATATCACATATCGCGAGTTCCCACACCATGCTCCATTGACTCCTCCAATGTGCAATTCAGTGAAATTCCAATCGTTTTCCACGTGTCCTATGACTCCAATGGTCAATATTGTTATCTCGATTTCGCATATCGCGAGTTCGAGTGGTTAGAAAACCTCTTTCCTTTGGATTTCCTAATCTGTGAAACTCTGAAATGAAACCTTTGTTGTGCTTTGACTGTTTTCCACGTGTCCTTCTTGGATCAACGGTCTTCCTTCTTTTGGGACTTTCTAAGCCCTCTCCATCCTGTACTTAAATATCATGCTCCTTCTTTTGGATCTGACTATGGTCGGTCTTCGAACTCAGATATGACGCCTGAGATCTATTCTCCTCTTCTGTGCGCTCCTCATGTCTTAATTTGGATCTGATAGTCGTCAATAATTCTGAATGGGATCCAACGATCATTGTTGCTCCTCCTTCTAATCTTAGACTGTTGATCTTTCCATTCCACCATTGTCGTTGTGCTGCTAATCGTGATCTTTTCCATCAATGAAAAACATGCATACTCTGCATTTGTCTGAAAAACATGCCAACATGTTAATGTAGGATAGGCTAGGGCAGTCTAAGCCAGGAAATGGATAGATTCTAGTAGGATATGTTAGGGTATTTTAAGTAACATTAGTTGAAATCAGGGTAGGTTGTGATAATCCAAGGTAGGTTAGATAGAGTAGAATATTCTAGAGTGAACATTAGGATAGGCTAGTGGTGGGCAGAGGTAGCGAAAGATAGTTTAGTTTATATTAGGGTAGATTAGGCTAGGTGAGGTATGGTAGGTTCAGTTGGATAGGATAATATGGGTTATTCTAGTCTAGGAAAAAATAATTTAATCTTCTATAATCTAGGGTTTTCAAGGTTAATTTAAGCTATAGTAGGCTAGGATATGATAGATTAGTGTAATTTAGGTCAGAGTAGCTTAGGTAGGATAGTTTAGTTTAGGTTAGGGTAGATTACAATACATAGGATAGGATGGGATATGTTAATGTAGTCTATGATAATCCAAGGTAGGTTGGATAGAGTAGAATAGTCCAGGGTGAGAATTAGGATAGGCTAGTGGTGGGAATGGTACAGCAAGGTAAGTTTTGTATATATTAGGCTAGATTAGGATAAATGAGGTATTATAGGGTGGGGTTGGATAGGATAAAATAGGTTATTCTAGGATATAATAGATTAATGTATTGTAATATAGGTTTTCCAAGGTTAGTTTAGGCTATATAGTAGTTTGGGTTAATCTTGGGTAGTATGGGTAAAGGATATGGAGGTCAGTTTAGGTAAATGGTAAGGTAGGTTA
Organism: Picea glauca; assembly: GCA_000966675.3. Classification (NCBI taxonomy): domain Eukaryota; kingdom Viridiplantae; phylum Streptophyta; class Pinopsida; order Pinales; family Pinaceae; genus Picea; species Picea glauca. The sequence goes on along the minus strand of JZKD02S0109041.1, from coordinate 131,109 downwards.
GGCCAAGGTTAGAGAGGCTAGGCTAGGTTAGGTTAAGTTAAGTATTGTAGGCCGATATTCAATAAGGTAGGTTAAATTAGGTAAGATATGATACTGTATAGTATGGTAAGTTAGTGAAGCACTAGTGGTAGGTTAGGGTAATGATAGGTTAGTGTAGGAAAACATATGTTATTCTTAGTTCACCTAGGTTAGGTAGGGTATACTACTATAAGATATGAAGGAGTAGGGGTGCTAATTAAAAATGGACCAATATATAATTTTTCATCTATTTGGGTCCTCTTTAGGTGGAAAAAATGGAGCTAATGGATTTTAGGGCGCATTTTAGGGATATGTCCTCTTTTTGGGGATTTGGGGTGCTGGAAATTTCAAAGCTAATTGGGGCATGAAACATTTTTTTTTTTGTTAAAACTTTGTGAACATAGTACCTATCCTTTTGATGTTTGTTTTCATATTCAAAAACATAAAATATCACATCATTTAGAGTTTGTATGAGGAAATCATGCCTCACACAAGTTGACTTGTTCCTTTAAATTCCATAATACTAAGTGGATGCTAGGTCAACTACCATTAATTACACATGTGAAGCTAGTCATATGTGGAGTTTCAAGAATATTCTATGGGGTCCAAAACCATAACCCTAATTAAGAGTTGAGGAATGCAAAAGCCCTAAAAATAGCCATAGATGGCTATTAAGACATTGTTAAACATTAGGATTATAGGAATGGAAGGAGTCTCATTCTTATTGTATTTATTACTATTCCAAAATTAAGGAGAGAAAAGGGATTGGGATATTGGAGCAGAATATAGGAAGAAGAAGACCTTTTAGTATCCATATTGACCACATTGTCAATGTCAACCCCATAGTGAGTTCATATTTCTTTTTATTTACTATTTTCCCTCCACATGTTCCATGCTATCAATGCAACTATGTTGAGGCATCCCGAGGTCCAAGACTCAAGGAAAATCTTGAAGTCTTTCTTGAATTAAAGAAAATTATGCAAATTTTTTCTCTGTCTATTTTAAAACTCTCGGCCCCTAAACATTCCCATCTCAAACAATAAAAACTCTCAACTCTAATATTAATTTTTCTATGAGTGTTTGAAACAATTTAGATTTAGAGGTGGGCATGGTGGTGAATTAAAAGAAAAAGAAAAGATAAACATATGAGGCATTGCAAGGAATGAATCTCATAGCTTATGAAAATAGAATAATCTGTTGAGAAATTAAGAATTCATCATTTTTAACATATATAACAGAGCATTGAAACATGCTTCAAATAATTAATCATCTTCATATAATCAAATACATGGAGGTATCATTCACATATCATTTAAACATATGAAGAAATGAAAATATCATGGTCATTTTTTAAGAGGAAATCACTTCTATGCCATAGACATACACCACACAGTTACACTGACTATGTTGCATAACATGCTTCTTGATCTTTTATTTATGGGGATATGATACAAGAATCCAAAGGAGAGTGGTGGATTTTACAAGAACACGTGCACAAAAAGAGGAATTACAGACTGAACATAATGTAGGGCATGAATCTCATGAAGCATGTTGGTTGTATTATATATCTATGCCTGGGGATTGTGTTCAACAACTTTGGTTCTAAGAAACTCTTAAATTCCCCAAAATACCGACCCTAATAATGATATCGTTATATTACTTTATATACCTCCTTTTTTATGAGAAAACCACTCATTTAATCCAATATTGCTTCTTGAAATTGGATACAAATTCTCATTTTCTTGATACCACCTCTTCTTGTCCATCAAATTTTATCTCATGTTTACAGGGTAAAAATGACGTTTTACCACTAGAGTTAGCTTGTTGATGTTGTTGTAGGGTGTGTTCTCTTTTTCCAATTGATATTTTGTTTGAATTATTCTGGGTGAATCAATTGGACCCTTGGATACTACACTAGACACATTCAATCATTAAACAATTGAGTTCCTTGGTTGGTTGGAAGAATATTTAATTATTTCCTCTCAAACACCACCACTCATCAATGCAGAGTACCATTGACCAACTCTTTGAATCCATTACCTCAATATTTTGTAGAGAGATGGTCAATTGATACAACTACACATTAGGGTAGATTCCCAAATGTCCTTATACCCTCAAATATAAATTAATGATACCAATGAGGGACATTCTCCCCTTTTTAAAATGCAAAACACACTCTCCATACATTTGTAGAAAATATGGATGACAGTTCTCTTTTGAGTGAAGAGAATGAGTAGGTGGGTCATCATCTATGACACTTGGAATTTAAGTAACTCACCTTTAAAGAGAAACTTACTTGCAGATTGGTTCCTTATGCTCCTTTCGTTTTCTGTTATAAGAGCTTGAAACTTGCTTATGGAGACACATGATAAATCAAAGTGATTTTCTACACTTGGTGTGATATTATGATTTCTCTATATTGTGTGGATTTTCACATGTGAGCAATGATTATTGTCCTCTATTATCTGCAGGTAACAATATGATGATTGATGAAAGGACCCAGATGAAAGGAAAAATGTCTTGGTGTATGTCATCTTATCCCCAACTGATTTTGCATGCCATCATTGTATCCCTCACCGGTTTGAAATATTCTTCTTTGTTCCTTTTTGTGAACACACATCATATTCCCAATGGCTTAGTTATTTTAAAATTTTGGGAGGAGGAATGAAATTTTGAGTGATATCATCATGTCCCATGGACATGTGGCAGCTTCATATTGGTTCATGTCGGCACTTATGTGGCTTTGGGTTTGGGCTATGTGTATTTGAGTTTGATGTGGTGAACCGAGTTCTCAATTGGATCTCTTTATATGGGTGGCAGTCTGGGACTAGCTTTGACAAGTTCCTGGTTGGCATGCCATGTTGCCATTGATCCTCCCCATTGTACTAGGTGGATTGCTACATTGGTTCTAGGTGGCACACATGTGTGTGTTGAGTGGGTGGATAGGAAGTTGGATAAAACCATAATACCATTATCATGATCTAAGAGGAGTTGTTTTAGCCTCTTATCTCTTGTGAGGTGACACCATTCAACTCTCTATGGTGGCTACAAAAACTATCATCGCACCCCTTATGCATGTTATTTCTCGTGTAGCTTTTCGATGTGACATAGATCACATGTTGTAGATCTTCCTCTCTTGGAGTCGTTGGAAGATCGGGCCATATATCTTCTCTAGAAATTTATTCCTAAGCCATGGTCCCATGATATAACCTTTGTTTGAAAAGGGATTAAGTCTGTCAAGAGTGTAATTATCCCTATTTTATATCTCGATAAGCCCCTAGGCATTTGAAAATTCACCTTAGGACATTAGGATGTGATTTTTTCTATTTATTCCTCTTGGGAACTTCAAAATATGCTAGATCATTCACTCTAGGAGCTATGTAAGGTATCCTCCAACCTATGTTTTCCCAATATTTTTCTTATAATCTTGATCAACATGTATATTTGTCACAAGATCAAATCTAGTGCTAACATTGGCTCTAGTGAGGACAACATACCGATAAGGTCTCTTGAGAATTGTATACCAAGTGCCTTCCTATGTTGGGTTATGGATTCCGTGTTAAAATGATAGGCCCCTGTGCATCCAGAAACTAATCTTATATGTGAATAAAAAATTCTCAACAACTTACAATGTCATAACCCTAGATACTTGCTTGCATAATAAATGGTGAATGAAGTAAAATTGAAAATACATGGAAAAGAATGGAAAAATATTTATTTATGTACAATATAAGAGACTCTAAAGTATTTAGTACTGCAAGAAATGTTGGAGGAACCTCCCATTTATAATATCCACAAAAAAATCTCCATCCATCTCATCCAATTCATATGTGTTGTTATCTTGAGTTGCAAACACTTGGAATGGCCAAAATCAAATATTTTCAAATTGTCCATGTTTCCCATTAGCTTCCCTTATGGAATCCCACTTTAGGACCAAGTATCCTACCATGAATTTTCTTTCCTTGGTCCTCTCGTCAAATATTTATTTTATTCTTGGTTGGTGATCTTGGGACTTTATCTGCACCCGATATCTTACATGTTGAACTTCAACCAGTTCATTGATTCTTCTCCGCATATCATCTGATTTTTCTTCCTCATATTGGAGTAGCCACTAGCTGAAAAGGACTGGTTCCTATGGACCTATTTATGCTTACTCTATCTTCCCAAACTGCATATTTTAGGTGGGAATCCCACACCTTCTTATTTTGAGACAACATTTTCTTGATATTCTTGATGATACTCTTATTGAAGGAATCAACTAATCCATTTCCCTTTGGAAATTAATTTGTAGAGTGCCCAAGATATATGATATATTTTTGATAAAATTGCATTAGCTTGACATATTTGAAAGCTTGTGCATTATCAATTATGATCTTCCTTAGGCATCCAAATTTGGCCAAAATGTTCTCTTCAAGGAATTAGATGATGATTGTGTCAATTTATTCCCTCACAGGGATGGATTCTACCTACTTAGTGGAATAATTTGTGGTTGTTAGAATCAACTTATGTTTCCCACTTGAATTTGGGTTTATTTCACCATTCAAATCCAATCCCCATTGTTGAAAACGTGTCATAGTTTTGACAGGACTGAGTGGAATAGGGTGGAACTCATTCCTTCCTGAAAACATTTGATATTCCCAAAATTCTCTAACCATGTCATAGCTACACCCTTGGAAATGGTTAGTAGGAGAGACTTGAAACACCATCAATATTTTATCTAGGATCTAGGTTTTGATCATCCTACGTCTTCATCTCCATTAATGAATGTCATTGGAAATGTGAGTGGTAGTGTCTTGACGTAGTGATATCAATAGATCCATTCCTATATTATACTATATGGGTAATTGGTGGTGCATTATAAACCCCATTGCCAAGTCGTTGAAACTCTTGAAGGAACTATCTTTTAATTCAATATACCATTTGGTTTCACTTTTATTCATGGATCTATGGAAAAGATGCAACCTCAATCTATCATCCATCAAGGAGTTGTATGAGCACCACAGTTGATATGTCATGATGTGTGTGGAGGGGTATTCTACTGGATTTCCATCAAATTTGGGTATGTATGATGGTAGCATCACAGGAATTACTAACCATTAAGGGTTGTGGGAAATACAGTCATTTGTTAGACATGATAGATTAGGCAAGTCTAATGTTGCAAGGAAAGACAAATACGTATGATAAAATGAATAATGGGAGGAGGATGAAGTCTCTAATATCCTATATGAATCTTCTGGCCCCCCTATGTTTTTACTACCAGAGGGTTGTGGTGTTCCAGAAGAGTGAGTATCCCAAGGGATGGTGGAACTCCCAGGAGCGTGACTGCTAATAGAAAGAAATGTGCCCCGAAATGGATTTACCCTAGGGATAGGTGTAGACCCTAAAGTATATGTGTTCTATAAATTATTCCCAGGGAAAACCCCCAATAACTGGAGTTATTAATAAAAATAAATCTTTCCCACTGTGAAAAATAACCCCCAAGGGACATGCCCCCAGGGAAAGTTGTTCTAACCCATGGAAATTTGAACGCTATGAACATGTTGTTGATATTATGGTAGCTACGGGAGGTATTTACCTCCATGTGTAAACCTTATGAGAATAAAATATTCTGGGAAGCAAGAAGAGACCCTAACTAGTTGGCTAATAACCCTAGAAGACAAGTTGGCTCAAGAGAATGACTTGTATTAGGTTATTATCCTCCAAGAGAAGAAGTCAGCTAAATGAAATATTATATACTAAAGAATTAGTACCCAGAATGAGAATTCGGCCCAGGCAGTCTACCAGAAATACTATAAATGTAGGAGGCCAGTCTTCATTCTGGCCAAGCATTCTTAGAATTGCAGAATTAACACTTGTTCACACTACAGTTGGCTAGTTTGTGCGCAAGTCTTGAGGAGAGTTTATGATGCAGTTGCTACAACTAGCAGATTTCAGTTTTGGCTTGGACTATCTCTTGGTTATGGTTTGGACTCTCTGATCAGATCTTGTTTGGTGTGCTATCCTTGGAGAGAGAGGTGCATTATCTTGTTTGGATATCTAGCCTAGGTTTTTCTTCTGGAATGATTCTTTGTCAAGGTTAAGGTGCTCAGTGGTGGCTTCGATCTATGGTTGGGTGAAAATAGCGATATTTTCTATGGTTAAATGATCACATCCATCATATTCTAATAGGTTATGGGCCCACACCTCCTTCATTCAATCTAACCACTAGAAGGGAGCATAGTCATAATGATACTAAGCTCGTTGAAGAACTGCCACTAGGATTTCTAGAAGGAGCAGTTACCAAATCACAGCCGCTAGGGTTACTAGCAGGTGCAGTTGTAAGAACCCTAATCCTCTCGTTGAGGAACCTTAGATGAAGGGATTGACCTAATTTCCTGATAGAATAGTGCACCCTATCCTAGCGCATCTCCTCATACTCTCAACAAGCTAAGACATCAAGGTTGAGTTTTTGGTCAAATCTAGGGTTGACCAAGTCAATGCAACCATGACTTACTCTATGAATTCAGAAAAAAAGTTAGATGGGGCTTCTAACTTCAGATCATAGAAGACAAGGATTGATCTCATCCTTTCCAAGAATAAATTGTTGGATATCGTGAAAGGAAAGATTGTGGAACCAGAGTTTGAAGAAAGTAAAGAAAAGGAACTGCAAAATGTTGCAGTTATGGAGAAGTTCAAAGACAATGACATCAATGCCATGAGTATCATAGTGGATTCTATAAAATACCACCTTATACCCTACATCTCCCATCTTGATTCATCTAAGAAGATGTACGATGTCCTAACAAACCTCTTCTGAATCAGAAACATTGGATAAGTAATGAGTCTGAAGAATGAGCTTTGTGACATGAATATGAATGATGATGACAGCATAACATCATACTTTGTGAGAATCTATTAGTTAATATATCAACTACAAGCTATTGAATAGATCATCATAGAGAAGGAAATGGTAAACATAGTACACAATGGTCTTCCCAAGACATGGGATGCATTTTTCACAAGCATGAACACAAGGAAGGAGTATCCTAAATTTGAAGAAGTTTGGACTTGTTGTGCACAAGACGAATCAAGGATCAGTGCAAAAGAGAAACCCCAAAATAAGTACGATGATATGTCTTTCATAGCAAGGTTCAAGAATTTCAGGAGTAAAAGGAAGTTTGGCTCCAGGAAGAAGCTAAATCAAGAGAACATATGTCAAAAATACAATGCTTCAACTGTCAAAAATATGGCCACTACAAGAATGTTATAACCACAAATTGCACCAGACATGTTTACCTAGCATCAGGCCATCTCATTTGACTTCTTTTCCAAGCCACTACTGAACAACTTCTTAGAAAAACACTACTTTTGAAGGCATATGTGCCCTGCTCCACTACTGCACATGTGTGTACGCTGGATGACCCACTACAGCCTGTGTATACCTAAAAAGAATGCAAAAACTACACTTGTTTGAATTCAAGTGGATTCGGTAGTAGCGACACCGTTCAAGGATAAGTCAAAGGTGTTCTGGATGATCATCTCTTTTGCGATATAGTGACACTAAATCATCAAGATAAGCCTTGACTATGTGTTTGAGTTCATGGAACGCAAAAGACATGGCCCACTGAAACGTAGCTCCAGCATTTTTCAGACCAAAAGTCATCTTATGATAAGCGAATGTACCCCATGGACAGATGAAAGTGGTTTTGGGTTGGTCTTCAGGTTTGATTTCTATCTGATTGTATCTTGAAAAACCATCCATGAACGAAAAGGCCTCGCATCCTGCTCATTCATCGACTATATAGTCAATAAATGGCATGGGGAAATTATCTTTTGGGTAGGCCTTGTTCAGATCACAGAAATTCATGCATACACAAATCGTACCCTATTTTTTATTGACTGGCATGGGATTTGACACCCATTGAGTCAATTGGATGGGATAGATGAAACCAGCTTTAGGTAGTTTCTCTACTTGATCCTTGATAGTTGTTGCTTTCCTAAGATTGATCGAACGAAGCTTTTGTCAGACTGGCTTGACATCAGGATAAGTCATTATTTCATGTTCAACAATTCTTGGGTCTATGCCTGGCATTTCCTCGTAAGACCGGGAAAAGACGTCGCGAAATTATTTAAATAAATTTGTGTAGATTTGAATTTCCTCGGGGGAGGAGACCGCTCCGACGAAGATATTCTCCACGATGCTAGGGGTTCTGGAGATGTCAATAGGTATTATCTCGGCTATTGTGGCCATATTTCCTTCAATGTAAACCATGTGTGTTGCTAAAGGATTGATAGGACTATCTTTATCTCCATTCATGGTCAGAGTGAATTCTCCTACTTCAATTCATCTTAACTCTGGGAGGAATTAAGATCTATGATGAAGATCATTCTAGGGTCTGTCCAGACTAGTCATTTCTTCAATAATCGCTTTGTTTGAAGGAAATACTAAGTCTAAATAATTTGTATCAGCAAGGGAACCTTGAGCCTTGATAGGCTCAAACACAGGATATATAACTCTCGTGCTGGAGTCAGATCGGGTTCGACAGAAGCTCGTTGAATGATTGAGTACGCAAATTATGCCACAGAAAAAGGCATGGACATGCCATGGTTCTCTGTCCATTCCATTGTAGTGGATGGGGAAGGAAGGGTCCACAAATCATGAAATTACGTCGTGAGAAACGATGAGGTTTGAAAATTTTCAGCCCAAGGCTGGTCGGGGACAACCATCATATAATGGACATTGTCGGCCAGAGGCGGGTAATCGAAAGTACCCATCAATGATGGGAATATACCAAACCCTACATTGATGATGCCAGGTTGGGGTTTATCAATCATCAGGACTGTGGAGACTCCCGATGAAGGGTCAGGACGAGAGAAGGATAACTGATCAATGGTCACAATTCGGCCCTCATGAGAAAACAACAAGACCCGGAACACTGTCACGACCACTGCTTGCATAGCGTAGGTCTAACTCCTACCTAACAAAATATTGTAGTTGAGAGATGCATCGACCACTTCAACTTCGACAGACATAGTTTTTCCCCCCAACTACATGGGGAAAGAGGGGATGATCCCATGTGGTCGAAAAGAACGACCATCAAAAGATGTTATTAGAGTAGGTGACAGAGAAAAAATGGGTTGGTTGATGGCCTTCCAACATGCCAAAGACATCATGCATGCTGAGGCACCCTCATCCACCACTGTACGAAAAATATTCCAAGTAAAATTTTTCGTGGTATAAGCCACTACTATCTGAAAAGAAACGTGGTAAGGAAGACGAGTTTTTAAGTTGGAGGTATAAAGCATGATTGTTCCTACATTACAAGTCTTGGTAGAGCCTAGGGTAGATAATAGGGCCTTTCTCTGGGAAGAGAAACTCTAGAGGACTTCCAAAGAAGACATCGCATAAGGGGTTTGTGATAAATCCTCCACCACAGAGTAGTTTTGGGCAGCCCTTGCGTTTGGGTTGTAAGAATATTTTTTGAACGCACCTTTGGGGATGCATGTCATTGTTTCGCCCAACGTATTCTCAATCTGAAGAGGAAGAGGTGGGTTTTTAGCTTATTTACCCTTCTCAGAGGTGCCCAGATTTCCATAATCATGTTATCTAATCATTATACAAGCATCACATTTCATCATATAGACATTTGCGGACGAAGGATTACTTGAAGATGGAGGGTGTCCTTGACTTCCCTCTTCCACGTTCGAGGAGGCTTGAGTTAGATTTTTCCCATGTGGGAACGGGTTCATTAACATGACATGTTGTGGTTGTGCCAATAACTTCTAGGCCTCCGCAAGCCGAGGGCACTGATGGGTCAGGTGGTCTTCCTTTCAAGGATTACAAGGATACTTTGACTTCTTCTTTTCAGTGTCACCCATGCCAACATTATTGGTGGGTTTCTTATCCCCCTTACCCTTTTTCCATTGTTTCTTCTTTCCATCAGGCTACTGGGTGGCCTTTACATTTTTCATTTGCACACTGTGCACATCCGACTTTTGGGTAGGGGGAGCAGTCAAACCAATGGTTTGGCTAGCCGCTGTCTCTTGTATCGACAATTTTTGCAATTGATTTTACAATGGATCAACGAGCTTGGTTTGTGATGAACCAATAATTCCATCAGCATGTGGTCCAGACATTTTCTTGGTTTTGTCAAGGATTGACCTCAGTGCATCTAGAAAAATCTTGTAGAGTAAACCAAATTGAGAGTAAATTAGCTCTAGCTATTGCACTCTCATTATCGCATCTTCCTCAGAAAATACTTTGGACATTACGACATCTTTAGATAACTGGGGTAACAAAGACTTAAGGAACCACTCTAGCATGAATGCTGGTGGGACTGGCACTTTGATCAACCTCTTCCAGCATGTCCATTCTTGAATATGAACCGATATATGGTTCTCTTTTATCTGCTCGAAATTGGCCAGCAATTCGGTGTCGGCGTCGTATCTCACAGGTAATTGGAAATGGTTCAGGAAAGCCATTGCCAATTTTCCAAAGGAAGAGTATTGTGAGCGGTCGAGCTCAATGTACCATTTCGCAGCACTCCCTATGAGAGTGCATTTAAACAATCACAACTAAATGGAGTCATCTCTTAACGAGTTGGATGAGCACCATAAGTGGAAGGTAGTCACATGATCACCAGGATCTTCGTTAGGCTTGGCCTCGAACTTTGGAATGTATGAAGGCAACTTGGTCGGCATGCGAGGACAAATCAGATCGTGACAGATGGGGTCATTTAAGAGCCTTGTCAAACATGGAAAGTGTAGGGTTTATAGAAATGGTAGTTTGGGTTGTGGGTTGTAGCCGAGGAAAAAGGAGCTTGGGGTTTGACTGGCACCAGGTTGCTAGGAAAAGTTAGGTTGTTGTCCATAGCTCTGGTAATAACCATGACGATGACCATTGTATGGATTGGGTGCTTGTTGAGACATCATCTATTGGTTCCTGTAATAAGACCTAAAGGGTTGAGCTTGCGTCGCATTCCAAGGATTTTGGGAGGGGTTGCCCCCTGCCGATCCAGCGGGCATAGGCATTGGGCCTTGCCCGGGGTTCTACTGGGTATGGAAAGGGTTTCCCCAGATCAGCATCCCTGGCAAGGGGATTGGTCCCTGTCATGGATTCCAAGATCCTTGTGAGGAAGGAATTCCTAAGTGTGCCCCTTGTGTAGGAATAGTACCATGTACAGGATGTGGTTGTCCATAACCAGGGTTGCCCCTGGCTGAAATGACAGTTGGCAAGAAAGCGTTGTTACCAAACGCGTTGAATAGAGAGAAAGGTGTCAAACCAATTGGCATATTATAAGGAGGGAGTGCTTGACTACCTCCTCCAAACAAGTTTATGTTAGGGCCAACGGAGTGTGAACATCATTGAGCGAGGGGGACGAAGGGGGTATATGACCCCTGTCGTAAGGGAAAGTGATAAAGGGAGAAAAAGTGCCCCTAATAGATCCTTGCAGAGGAGTGTTGGAACTCCCTACCCCTAGACCCAAAGTTTGTAGAGTGGAGGAGGAAAGTACAGTACTCATACAGAAGCCAGACATCCCGTATGAGAAAGGAGAGCTTGTCATGTTATGAGGAAATGAAACAATGATCGCTACCATAGATGGAATCAGACTGCTGCCCAAGGTAGAAGTAGTTGATACCATGGTAGCCTAGACTGATGACGGTTGGTTAGGAGGTAGAACACCCCCAGTAGTGATAGTCGTGAAGGAAATATCAGTATTCCATGAAGAAGTGGCAGTGTGTGCTTACATTGTTGTTCGTGACAGTAATGGACACTCGTAAGGTAGAACCTGGACGATGATGGGCACCAATATATCAGTGATGGGAGGGTTGTAAGGACCAAGAGAATCTGATTCAAGGTCAGAAATGATTGGTTCCTCCAGGAACAAAATTTCTTCTCTCGAAGATGGGTTGGGCACAGTTTCCTGTAACCCGATTGTCTCAAAAGACCCTTGTTGGTCTAATTTTTTCCTTAGCGGTGGCATGGGGGTTCGAGGTCAACCGATGACAGGCGCATAAGCCTTTGCGACCGATGAAACTCCTAATCCTCCACTATGTGAAAATATCAAAGAGACACTAAGGAAATCTAAAATTGTTTAAAAACCAGCACGCACTAAAAAGTAGTTATGAGATAAAACAAGCAATCACTAACTAGTTGGAAGAACATTTACAACATCCAACACTAGAGAAAATTATCGGTGCAAGTGCAACTCAAATATGGAATCACCCTCTAGTTATAATCTGCAAAGTGTGTCCTGATGTCTATCCTAGGTACCATCGTATACCCCCACAGTCACCTGTGTATGTCACTAGAAAGATAGGCAACTAGGTTGCCAACACACAAACAGTCACCAGCTGGGTACAGTTGATAGTCGGGTGTGTTAAAATTTTAATTAAAATGAAGTACCAAGGCAAGTGTTTCTCTTCCCTAGGCGCCTAAGGGGAGAAATTACCAAATGTGGGTCCTAGTCATTTAATTTGTGAGATGCAAATTAAAAGGTGACTTTATGATTAAAGTGAGGGTGAGTGAAGAGACACCAAATCTCAGCCACCCATCTAATCTAATATCAACTGTTAGATTAGAAAACTCCTCACCTTCCCTCATGAGGTCGACTAAGGTAAGAGGGCACACCCATTCTTGGGTAAGAAGCAACAACAGTCTTGTTGAGAGAGCAAGAGGTTCTTGGTGAGATACCAAGAACAAGGAAGTTGAAGCATTCTTGTTGAGAGAACAAGAGGAGCTCAAGAATTCTTGTTGAGAGAACAAGAGAGAGCAAGAGAGAGGTCGAGCTAAAGAAAAAAGAGACAACAGCTGCAATTTTTGGGAGTATTGGCATGCATTCCAAGGCTGCCGAATAACAATTAGTGGCACAAAAATTGAGTCTTAGTAGAATTTTGGCACGAATTTTGTGACAGTCCGTACAACATTAATTGTCGTACAGTTGTACAAAATTCTGGTTCAAAAATTGAGGAGCAAAGCTACAGGAATGTCCAGATAAGTTTGTGTAAATATCTGAAGATGAATATGCTGTAGAAGAATTTCTCAGAAGCTCATAAATAATACAAAGACCTCTCTCACTGGTTTTCCCCTTGTGGGTTTTTCCAAGGTTGAAGTTAGACCGAATATCTTTGTGTCTATATTTTCTAAGTTTTGCATATTGCTGAAATTTTATTTCTGCGTTGAAAATGATGTTCAGAATCTTCATGTTTCAGTTCTTAAATTTATTTTCTGTTAAGTTTTTTATATGTTGAAACACAGTGCTGAGTCATATGCTGAAACACCACTGTGAGTATATGTTGAAACACGGTGTTGAGTCCTATGCTAAAACACCGTTGTGAGTATATGTTGAAACACAGTGCTGAGTCATATGCTAATACACCGTTGTGAGTATATGCTGAAACACAGTGCTGAGTCATATGTTGAAACACCCTTTGTGAGTATATGTTGAAACAAAGTGCTGTAACATATGCTGAAACATAGTGTTGTAACATATGCTAAAACAAAGAGCTGAGTCATATGTTGAAACACCGCTGTGAGTATATGCTGAAACACAAGGCTGTAACATATGATGAAACAGTGCTGAAACTGAGTTTCACATTTAAATTTGGCTGAAAAAACAGCGAGACTGAAACTGGGTTGGGGTTTTGAAAAATTAACATGGTATCAGAGCTGAGTTGAAGAGAGGCAGAAATTTCAGCAGATAGAAAGTTGGGACAACAGTCACTTCAAGAGGAAGTCACTTGGTGAGAGACCAAGGAGAGGATCTTTGGTGAGATGCCAAGATCAAGAAAATCTTGGTGAGATGCCAAGAGAAGGGACCGTTAGTGAGATGCTAAGGTTAGACCTTTGGTGAGATGCCAAGGTCGAGACAAACAACAGCTTCAGCAGAGGTGGAAGAGTTTTCCACCACGTTTGACAAGGAATTTTCCTTGATTGTGTGTCTTTCCTCGAGGACCACTACTCCAGATACTTGGTATATTGACAGTGGTGCCTCTCGCCATATGAAAGCAGTTCGTGAGCACTTGAAAGATCTTACTCAGTGTGGAGATGCAGAGGTAGTGCTTGGAGATGACCGGGAGGTCAAGGTGGCTGGTTGTGGGACCGTATCATTTCGGAGGGAGTC
>JZKD02S0109041.1:92352-108432 GCA_000966675.3 Picea glauca | reverse complement strand
ATATGCTGAAACACAGTGCTGAGTCATATGCTGAAACACCGCTGTGAGTATATGCTGAAACACAGTGCTGTAACATATGTTGAAACACAGTGCTGTAACATATGCTGAAACACAGAGCTGATTCATATGTTGAAACACCGTTGTGAGTATATGCTAAAACACAGGGCTGTAACATATGCTGAAACTAAGTTTGGCATTTAAATTTGGATGAAAAGTCAGCGAGACTGAAACTGGGTTGGGGTTTTGAAAAATTAACAGGGTGGACCGCAATGAGCAGTGTATTTAGTTTGAAACCTATCAACGGTATCTAAATCAAGTGTTCCATAAGATGATTGAGGACCTCAAACGAATTCGATACCCATGAAGCTCTGTGGCAAATTCAATCAACAGAATCCCAAGACAAGCCCTCTATATGTGTTCCCCACTACGTTTGGTCTGGCTTTGGAGGGGTTATCTCCGCTACCTTTCCTTATGCGACCTCGTTTTTATACCTTGTGTTAGAGGGGGTCCTAGATAACTTTTATGATACTGGATTTTTGATAGTCCTTAGCACAGACTCTTATGTTTGTTTTTCAGCCTTGAAGAGTTTCCTCTCCAATCCTAAATCAAGGCTCTAGCCTAGACTAGTTGATTAACCCTACAAAACATAAATTCTAGTTGATTTTAATTAATCTTTAGTTTTTAGGGGCTTGTCTTAAGTCAAAGGTTATGAAAGTGAAACTAGTGATGTTTTGAGAGATGAAAGAGAAGATAAACAACAAGATGAAAAAAAAAATAACTTCTTCGTGACAACTTCAGATTTTCTCTCTTTTTTTTAATTTTTTAAACCAACTTTTCAAACTTTTTCTTTCCAAGATCTTTTAACTGAAAAATCAAACAAGATTTCTCTCAACTACAAGATACTTATTTTCCTAAGTCAATCAACCAAGAACTTATGAAAACAATCATTTTCCTATTGATTAGTGCAAAAAACCAACTCTTTAACCAAACCAAGAAGTAAAAATTTTCGACATGCTTCAAAATACTAGAATTGAAAATGGAGTCCTTTTCTTTCTTCTAAAGCAAGAAAAATGATAAAGTGAAGACAAAACAGAAACCAAAAATCACTTCTAGCCCTACTTCGGATCACAGGGAGTCACTTGACAAAAAAATAAAAAAAGGTTGATCTCAGAAAAATAAAAACTCACAGATTTGTCTAAGACTCTACTACAGAAAATTCAAGAAATATGTTTGATGAAAAGAAAACTATGCTATGGTCAAACCTAGGCTACCAACTGTGATCAAAGAGACCAGGGAAAAAAACATAAAACATATTTATTTAAAGAATTCCGCAATGTATATCCTAAGAAATAATTTCGGTCAATTCTAGGAAAGCAGCAGCTATCAAGGATGATATAGAGAAACTACTTAAAACTGGTTTCATCTACCCCGTCCAATTGACTCAATCAGTGTCGAATCCTCTGCCAACCAATAAAAAATAGGGTATGATTCACGTATGCATGGACTTCCATGATCTGAACAAGGCTTGCCCAAAAGATAATTTCCTCATGCCCTTTATTGACTAGAGAGTCGATGAATGTGCAAGATGCGTGGCCTTTTTGTTCATGGATGGTTTTTCGAGATACAATCAAATACAAATCAAACCCGAAGACCAACACAAAACCACTTTCATTTGTCCATGGGGTACATTCGCTTATTGTAAGATGCCTTTTGGTCTGAAAAATGCTAGAGCTATGTTTCAGCGAGCCATGTCTTTTGCTTTCCACGACCTCAAACACATAGTCGAGGCTTATCTCAATGATTTAGCATCACGATCTTGCAAGAGAGATGATCATCTGAAACACCTCTGACTTATCCTTGAACGGTGTTGCTACTACCGAATCCACTTGAATCTAAACAAGTGTAGTTTTTGCGTCACATCAGGTCGTCTATTAGGTTTCATCGTTTCGACAACAGGGATCATGGTCGATCCTCTCAAGGTTGAGTGAATAGTTCAATTGCCTCCCTCGTGCACCATACCTTAGCTTTAGAGTTTGCAGGGAAAAGTGAATTTCCTACAACATTTCATTGCAAACTATGCCGAGATCACAAAAGGTTTTATGTGTTTATTGAAGAAGGATGTTCCTTTTCATTGGGACAAAGCCACTTAATGCTCTTTCATAGCATTGAAAAGCACCCTCATATCAACCCCTCTGCTTCGGCCACCCAATCATAATAAATATTTCCTATTATAATTGGTCACTGCAGAGTCAACCATTGGTATGGTCTTAGTTCAAGAGGATGATTTACTCTCAGAATACATGATTTATTACCTGTGCCAAGGCCTAGTTGGACCAGAACTCAATTATTCCCATATCAAAAATGTTGCGTTGGCAGCGGTTCATGTTATCCAATGGTTCTGTCATTATATTTTGTTTCGCAATACCATCGTCATTGTCGTCGTGGATCCATTTCAATATGTATTGACACAACAAGTCATCAGTGCAAAAATCAGTAGATGGATAGTTATTCTCCAGGAATTTGACTTGGAATTTGTTTCGACGAAATCCAAAAATTCAATGGTCTTTGTGGAACTCATATCGGAACTTACGATCAAATCAAGTGATGTTATACCTGACGAGTCGCCTATCAAAGGAGACATGTTTTTGATTGCATCTTCTGACCCCTGGTATGGAGATGTTCTTGTCTACCTCCAGAATTTGAAGTGTCCTGCCTCAGCTTCTCATGATGAGCGTTTTCGTATACGCCATCAAGCTAAGAAATATCTCATACTCGAGGAAACATTGTATCGTGGAGGTGTACACTGCATCCTTCGTTGATGCCTCACTCATGAATAAGCAAAAATCATGCTTAACAATTTCCACACTGGAGCATGTGGCGGTCATTTGTCTAGGTTGGCAATAGCCCAAAATATTCTACGAGCTGGTTACTTATGGCCAACATTCATCAAAGATTGTGTTGAATCAGTCAAGAAGTGCCACCCATGTCAGATCTTCTCTTAGAAGATGAGGGCACACCCCGATCCCATGTTTCCCATTATTATTGTTGGCCCTTTCACTAAATCTGATATTTATTACACTATATGCAACCCCCCTTCAGCAAGGGGGAACCTCTATATCATTGTAGCAATAGACTACTTCACCAAGTGGGTCGAATCTATGACAACATTCAAATATGATGGGGAGACAACAACTCTCTTTTTGTTCAACCAAATAATAGAAAGGTTCGACGTCCCGAGAGAGATTGTCATTGACCATGGCAGTCACTTTCAGAACAAAATGATGACCTAGTTAACATCAAAGCTTAGGTTGAGGCAAGAAAATTCATCACCTTATTACCCCCAAGCGAATGGTCAAGTGGAAGTTATAAGTAAATCTCTTAAAACCATTCTACATCAAACAATCAATTCGGCCAAGTCAAATTGGCATTTGATGTTGTATTGGACATTATGGGATTACCAAACATCTGTTAAGACTGCAACCGATTTCTCACCTTTTAAACTCATTTACAGGCTGGAAGCAGACTTGCCTATAGAATGCCAGATCCCATCGTTAAAGTTGGTCATACAATTATTGCCAAATACTTCACCACTTGAAGAATGGTTACTATACCTCGAACAACTCAATGAACAACATCGTGATGCGGCCTTGTCTAACGAGGTTCACAAAAAAAAAGTCAAGTGTCAGTATGATCGGTTCGTTCGTCCTCAAATTTTCTCTGAAGGCGACCGTGTCCTAGTCTATGACCAAGATCAGGGCCCCCTGGGGGCAGGCAAGTTCAAACCCATGTGGTTCAGACCTTTCATCGTGAAAGAAGTACTATAGAAGGGCGCTTATCGTATGGTGGAATTTGAGGGAAATGTTTTGGCGGAGCCTAGAAATGGGCTCTACCTCAAGAAGTATTACTCATAGGTGGGTCGCCTTGGGTGACTTTTTGTAATATATGTATATTGTTTGTACTATTACTTTTTGAGTTTTGGGTTTTATGGACGTGTCATTTTTTTTATGTCATCTTCTTCACTGTGGCAGATGTCAAGTGAATCAGAGGTGTTTCCTAGATTCACGAACGACGCTAGCCAACACACTCAGAGGCTTGCCTCCACAACTTCGGTATTTTTCACACCTCAGGGCCAATTGCTATCTTCAGGAGGTATATGTTTAAGTGAAACCACAAATAATGTCGTCAAATATAGCGTAGTTATTGAGTTACTTAATGATGCTTTGTCACTTGGTATCTCTCACCTCTGAGTCTATTTAGATGCTCAGCTAGTTGTGTCTCAGTTAAATGGAGTCTACCATGTTCATGACCCTACTCTACACCGACGATTCCTTAGGGTACGTCTCTTAGAACGAATCTTTGATTATATTACATATTTTCATATTCCTAGGATATTAAATCAAGTTACAAATACTCTAGCTAATCAAATATTAGATTAGCATTTTGCACACATGTAAGAAATACACACACATGCACATGTAAATACATTTATAAAGTAGATGTAATCCATAAGACATAAAAAGACATAAAAATCCATATATAATATCAAAAATATTAGAGTACATGGGTGGGAGCAAGCGGCTCAAAAAATATGTCCAGTAGAAAGTCACGGGGCTTATGCCCTGAAAAATATACAAGTGGTGCCCTCGGCACGTAAGCTATCTAGCCTAACTAAGGACGTGGCCTGTTGGCCTTGTTATAATGATCAACGACGTTTTCTAAACAAAAAAAAATACGAACCCACATTCGTGGTGCCCCCACTACATGAGGTTGCATGGATGGTGACAGATCCTCGATATCTGCCATGAGGACTATGCGAGTAATAGAGGTAAAGGTTCTACTCTACCCATCTCAAAACTCTCTCAGCCTCACTGGCTATAGGTCCCCCTGCTGCTACTGGTCCGCCAGCTGCAGTTGGTCCTGCCTCTGGTCAAGGATGTTGCCTATTCCTTGCTAAGTTTGTTGGACACACTGGTCCCACATTTGTACATAACACATACTTAATTTTTCAGATACTCTGGTATATAAAAAAAAAATGATATATATAGAAACAACATAAAAATTGAATAAATTTGAAAAAAAAAAAAGAGCCAACTTACCCATCTCTCCTCGCTTCTCTCCAAGAGATACCAGAATCTCAGGATCTCTCAAGAAGTCGATCTTGGCATAGGGGTAGTCCTCTATAACCATAATCTGTTGCCCCCACCAAGAAAAAAACTTGTCATCAAAGGCCTCAATGGTCCTCCCCCCCCCCCCTGTCGCAGCAACAACGCCGCACATATGCATAGTGCAGGGTGAGAGGCCTCGTGCCCTCAGATCGTCTCTCTAGGACTAATACCTGGTACTCTCTCAAGGAAGAAAGCACAAAGGATTGTCCCAAATCCAAAGTTCTTGTGCCTACGCATACGACACTCCATCAACTGCCTATTCATACAGTCTAGCAATGTGGTACTCCAGTCAAAGATTTGTTCATTTAAGCACTGAATCACACAATTCATGTGTGCCCAAGAGGCCTGATGTAGAGCCGCAGATCCAGTGATCTGCCCAATAAGAAAAACTATCACTTTCAATGATAGGTCAGATATCTTTTGTATTGGCACTTGCGTGCCCATCTTGTCGGTACTGACTTCACAGTGAAGTCCAATCAAATTTGCTATGTTGAGAGGCCCAGAAGGAAAAGTGCAGAAATTGTTTGGTTCCCCTCTCCTTGAGAGTCCAGTCAAAAAGTATATGTCCTCAATCGTTGGAGTCAACAATTCACCCTCAAGCATGAAGGCCTCTGCGTTAGGGTTGCAATAGTCAAGCAAGGCCTTCAGTAGCCTAGGTTGTGCCTGCATGAAAGGACAATGGAAAAACTTTATTAAACCACATTACGTTAATGCGGAAAGAGCATTACGGTCCTCGTCGACCAAAATATCAATGTCCTCATGCTCCCTTTCTCTCCAGTGAACATATATCCTGTAGTTTACAAGTTTTGGAGAGATTAGCCCTTGCATTTTTTTTATTTTTTCCACATCTTAGAGGGTACACGCGGGCTGTAATGCACACAATCGCATGTGCATGCATGCAGTCTTTCCTCTGCACACGTGCACACACGTTCTATTCTAAGACAACCCGTGTATATGTAGGGTCGACCATTTTAAAGGTCAACGCCCCCTCAAAAAACAAAAAGAAATGCTTAAATGACATATTGAAATGCAAGGGGGGTCAGTATGTACTTACTTGGTCCAAGCGGAAGTTCGTTTCATCCACTGAAGCTCTCAGAATCAATTCTTTTCACAAAGGGGTATTTTTGGCTTTTAGTCAATTTCTCAATTTGTAATAGTGATAATGAGCTGCCAGCTTCTATTTATAGACCTTTTTGGCCAGTTTTTGTCAATTTTTGGACTCTTTTGTCATTTTTTCTAAATTGAAAATCATTTAGTATGGTTCAGGATTTTTCTATGGATTGTTATGATAATTGTTACTTTGGGTAGTGGGGAACTTTTTGGATATTTGGGTCTCTTTAAAAGGTCCTTTGGTAAAAAGTCGTTTTTTCCAACTTTTTGCATTTAAGTTAGGATTCTACCTCTACTTTCGGTATCTTGTTGTGTTTATCACTACGCCATAGGATCGATCCCACCGATTTGTGATACAGAACCATCATTGCTTCTTTAGAAGTGCCATATTTTAGTGGTAGAGCCTACCTTAACATGGATGCCCTAGGTAGATCCTGGTTGCATTTTGGTGTCCATGCCATCACTAATGACCATAGGCTTAGGATTCCTTATTATTTTATCTTGATTATGAGTTTGAGCCCCATTTGCATGATGCATTATCACTCTTGACCTCACCCTCGGGACTCCTAGAACATAATGGGTGTTATTTTAAGCCCTTTTCAGACCATCTAAAAATGAAAAGATTATCGAGCAATCTTGTTGACCTTCATGCTCACTAAACTGAAATTTGAATTCATGTCTATCCGATAGTATCTTACCCCTTTTTCAATCTAGATGGTCAATTGTACAAACAAAGGTATACTCTAGGAGCTTTGGTTCCCTAGAAGAGTATTCTCAGGTATGATTTTAACCCTTTTTCGGGCCCAAGGGACTAAATTTACAAAAAAGGAACCCCCACAGAGTCCATAGTTAATCTCTTTTCAGACTCCCTAAAATTGAAAAGATCGCCGAGTGAACTTATTCTTTCACACTCGTTAAATTGGTCCAGAAAAACATTCCTGACGGAGTCCATAGTTAATCTTTTTTCCGACTCCTTAAAAATGAAAAAATTGTCGAGTGATCTTGTCTTTATCACACTCGTTAAAATGGTTTTGAATAGATGTATGGTCAGTGCTAGTTTACCTCTTTTCAAGCCAACTAGACTATCTTCAAAAAAGGTACCCCAGCGGAGTCTCCTTTTATGCTTTTTCAAACTCTCTAAATATGAAAAACCGCTAAGTTTACCTTCTCTGGGCTCGTTAAAATTACATCAAAGGACGTTACCATTGTGCGTCTTATTAATCACATTTGGATACCTGCGTCCTTGGCCTAATGCCGAATCCATGTTTCTCTTAACTGAACCATCTGAAGCATGCCTTATATGCAAGCCCTGTAGCACTTTTCCTCTCCGTCTTGACACCTTTGGCCCCGGGAGGATTTTTCCCGAGTGTCATTTTCCTGCATATGTCCCTTTTCCCTGAGCATCCATGTGTTCCATGCACTTGGAACTAGTATGTTTTTGACACTCGATCCTCCTTTGTAACGTAGCATTCTTTTATTATTTTTCAAGATTTCCAAAATTATTGAAAAAGACAAAAAAATCAAATATACCCCAAAAAGAGGAAGGGAAAAGTATTTTCTTTTTATTGGGAGCACAATGATTCACCCTTGGACAAATCACATTCTTCTGTTTGTTCTTCAATACCTGGGATTTAATATGACCTTAGGAATCTATTCCCGCTACATAGAGTTGTTTCCTCCTCCGTTTGGTTATTCTTCCAAACATATGGAGAGTTTGCGGTGCCTCCTACATCGTGAACTTATGTCAAAATATCATGCTTCCTGGGTCTCATCTTATGTTGTGCCATTGTCCAAGGGAATTTATTACCAAGATTGAGTCGGCCCCCTCTATAGATTGTCTCTTACCCTCATGCCCGATCATCCCAAAATCCTGATCAAGTCTTTGTTCGAAATCCATGAAGCCCTCAACCTGATCATCAAAATCCTCTAGTACGTTCCTGACAAGTCATCGAATACCTATGGGTAGTGAAGTTGTACAATCATATTACACTCCTACCTGAGTTGTGAATATTTCAAAGTTGTTTCTCGAGCTCTGAAGGCCTCATCTCTAGACAATAGGCCTTATTCGCTTCTTGAAGATGGATACTATACATGTATATCTTTTTTATTTCGAGATGTAGATCCACTATGTATTGCTCGCGGCTACACTTTATATAGTTATATGACATGGATATACAATGTATTGGATTGGTAGCCATGATTTTATTTCATTCTGAGCATGGGTATGCCCACCTTGGTGAGACAATTATTATTTTGTAGATGGCACCTCTTGAATTTTGGTTCCCAGACTCACTTTTTTGGTACGTTGGTGAAGATTGATAATGTATTTCGGCCATCAAATGCTCTTTTGACCTCACACATTAGGGGGCATCTGTCATAACCCTAAATTGCACCATACACGATTACCTAGCATTAGGCCATCTCATTTGACTTCTTTTCCAAGCCATTTCTAAGCAACTTCTTAGAAAAACACTCTTTTTGAAGACATATGCTCCCTGCTCCACTATTGCATGCGTGTGTATGCTAGCTAACCCACTACAACCCGCATATACCTAAAAAGAACGAAAAAATGGAAATTCGCAGATGAAACACACAGTTTTGGGTAATTTAACTAAATTGAATGACCGTCCATAGTCGGTCACTCGACCAAATACCTTGTCCTTTCTAGCCTATAAAATAAGGGGTAGGGGTCCCATTTGGAAGGAGGAAAATCATATCAAAGAAACTATACCCGATTTAGTATTCCCCTTGCCCCAACCTTTTGCAACTATTGTGTGAAGAGAAGCATATACATAAGCAGTTGGAGCACAATTGAAGAGGAGCCCAGGACCAAATTTGAGGAGAAGTGGTCGATCTCACTATTGTAAGGTTACTCTTGTGAGATTAATAAAAGAATTACTTTTCCTGTCCCACCATATGAGATTGTCCATATTTAAATTTGATTATATTTTGATAGAATCTCTAACCCATTAGTTATAGATCATATGCATGTGGAGTTCTTTGTTTTTCTTTTGTGTATGTAGGTCAGCGTTGGGAGGAGAGTTGTAGTCAAGGAGCGACTAAGCATTAAAGGGATCGACATCAAACACATAAACTAAGGTACAGTAACTGGATCTCTTTAATCTTGAATTTTGCATATGAATAATGGGGTTTATGATTGGGATGTTGGTAGAAAGTAGGAGACTTTAGGTCATTTCTGCATGCATGATAAAACCCTTAATGCTAGTCCGTAGGAGGGATTTCCCACCCACAACAAAGAATCATTGTCCCGATCTAAATAAAAGGAAGGAGACACATGAAGCATAAGTTGCCGAAGAAAAATGAACCTTCAAAGATGACTAAGCAGGATGAAACAAACTTCTTCTTCTAAGACAAGGTAACAATAATCCTCATCGTTCTTGTACATACCATGTTTTCTGTACATATCTTGCATATCTATTTCCTAGAATATAATATTTTCCAAGAGAAACTATACCTATGGAAGAACAACAATATAAGGATTGCTATCACTATGACTACAAGTCAGACAATACACATCAAAAGATGAAGTACATCAACAACCCCTAGTAACAATTGATGTGGAAGATATTACATAAGTAACAACTGCAAGATAAGCCGAAATCAAAATCAATCTTTAAGAAACCTAGAACTTGTAAAGACAGAAAGAAGTCAACAATCAAGAGGAAATTGGAAAAAAAATTGTGACACTTTGCAGAAGGCAATAAGGATGCAAACAAACGTGTGGACTCTCCTAGATGGAGAGAGATGATTATATATTTCCAAAAGAAGAGAATGCATTCATGCATGAAGAAAGGATTAGGAGGGAGCTAATCCTAACTTATATGATCCATTGAAGATGATGATGTATCTATCTATATAAGCAACCATGAAAAAGAAACACATGTTCAGTTTGACTTTAGAATAAATATTCTTCAAAAATAAGCCTTGAAGTATCCTTGGTTGGTCATCCACATCCATGATCCTATGATGAAAGAAGAAGTTGGAATCTTTAGGGCATGAAATCTATAGAAAAATCCATGTACCCAAGAGCTAAAGAGAAACATGAGGAAGAACATGAAGATTCCAAGAAAGAAAGAAAATCTAGAACAACTAGTCATTGTATCGAGAATCACAAGACTACCAGCCTTATACGAACTCACTAAAAGAAATCAAGTAGAGGAACTAAAATTTGTGATGAAAAACAATGTATGAACGACTTATGAATGAAAGCATTGCGAGATCTAGAACTAGAGGTTCTCCCATATGGAGGGAGAAGACTATGATGATTGCTTGTTCCAATAAACCGGACATACCTCTACATGATCCATTATATCATCTGCAACATCCATGGGTTGGAGTTTACATCAGATGAATGAAAAGACTGTTCTCCAGAACAAAGAATGTATGTAGAACAACCTGAAGGCTTTGAGGCATACCAGGAAGAGACTCTTGTATGCAAATGGAAAAAGATCTTGCATGGATTCAAACAACTTGGTGTAGAGCCTCCAATGCATAGCAGAAGTGTGGTGAAAAACCTTCTATAACAAAGATATTGTATCATAATGGTTACTCAAAAGCTCAAGATGATGGATTTCTAATCCATGTCAAACCCTCATGATGGTAGAAGACGTACCACTTGGATATGTTCCAGTTTGACCCTTGCCACGATGTTATGATCTAGCAGGAAACAAAAGATGAATCCAACAATGATATACTATATTGATCAAAGCTATATGAAGCCTTCAGAGAATAGTAGTGTTCTAGAAAGACCAAAGTACATTGATATCAAGCATTACACTCTCTGTGATGAAGTCCAGAAAAGAGAAAGTGGTTCTCAAATATGTATCTCCACAGATGAGCAGATAAGTAGACATTTTGGTAAATCATTTGTCGAAGATAAAAGAGTTTGTGTACTCAAGTTGGAGCTCATGGAGATGAATTCCTTATTGAAAAAGGAAGAGATGACTCCAAGGTTGGGAGGGAGCACTGATGTGTTATTGATTTATGGAGAGTCATTTTTTAGTTCAAAAAATGGTCTAGGATGAGGAATTCCTTTCTAGTTTAGAAAGCGGTTTGATATTTCTGACGGACGGGAATTTTCCAATTCGGAAAATGGTCTAGATCGAATGGTCATTTTCATAATGAACCATAGAAAACTATTCTCCTCGTGGTTAACATGGAGAATGGTATAGGATAGTCTCTCTTCTTGACAATCAATCTTAGTAGTGGTCAAGAAAACTTGTCCACCTCGTTGGATAGTCATTATTTCGAAGCTCACAGTTGTGAGCAGTTTCGAAGAATGGTTTGTTTTGGATGTTGGTGCAGGACAATCATTTCCTTTGGAAATGGTTCGGACAGTCATTCCCTAAGGAACATTCATTCTCTCTAGGTTTCATTTTGTTTAGTGATGGAGGAATGGCCCAGATAGGTGAATGGTCCAGGTTCATAAATCAAGGATAGGAATTCCCTAGGGCATATTTATTCTCTCTAGGTTGTACTTTGTTTAGTTTCAGAGGAATGGCCCGGATAGGTGAATGGTCCAGGCTCAGAAATCGGGATAGTTAATCTTCCTTGCTTGAGAATAATAGTCCAGATAGCTCATCATTGATGTTTTACCTTATGAGGGAAGATACTCTTCCATATCTCATAGATGTGAGTGGAAGAATGGCCTAGATGATCCAGTTTATATCATAACAATGTTTTCTGTGCAGGTTGATGATATGATTGTTATGGAGACTGCATGTCTCCGGACAGTAGATGTATACTACTGTGGTGGATGTGTTCCACTGATTGTGACTATATGTCACTGATCAAGTATCTGTGTTCTACTTCGTGTGGAATTGTACCACTAGATTGTAGCTGTGTACTATTATGGATAGACACAGTTGTGTTCTATTGAATGAAATTGTTTCTATTTCATTCAAGAATATCAATCGTGTTGGAAATGATTATCAGTTACATGGATGATCAATGGACAGAGATTTCCTAGATGGAAAATGGTTCAGGACATTTATTCTTCTAGGACATATGTCCAGATTAGAAGAATGACTCTTATGTCACTCTGTGGAGTGAGTGACTTATCCAACATCATGTCTGATTACTCAGATGGAGTATGATTTCGAGAGATGATACAGCTAATGACATTGATAATGATGATGGTGCTCATGATCTAGTCATGAGATAGTATATACGACTATGTTGATTCTACCGGGTGAATGGTATGTTTGTGATCAAGACCATTACCTTCAAATATCTCCCTAGATAGGAGGAAGTGTTGATATTATGGTAGTTTCCAGGGGTATTTACCTCCACATGTAAACCTGACGAGACTAGAATATTCTGGGAAGCAAGAAGAAGCCCTAACTAGTTGGCTAAAAACCCTAGAAGACAGGTCATCTCAAGAGAATGACTTGTATTAGGTTATTAGCCTCCAAGAGAAGAAGTCGGCTAAAGGAAATATTCTATACTAAATAATTAGTACCTAGAATGAGAATTCGGCCCAAGCAGTCTGCCAGAAATACTATAAATACAGGAGGTCAGTCTTCATTCTGGCCAGGCATTCTCAAAATTGTAGAAGCAACACTTGTGCGCACTGTAGTTGGCCAGTTTGTGCACAAGTCTGGAGGAGAGTTGTCATTGGAGCTTCTTTAGATAGCATATTTTGGTTTTGTCTTGATCTATCTCTTGGTTATGGTTTGGAATCTTTGATCAACTCTTGTTTGGTGCATTATCATTGGAGAAAGAGGTGCACTATCGTTTTTAGCTATCTAGCCTAGGGTTTGCTTCCGGAATGATTCTATGTCAAGGTTAAGGTGCTTGGGGGTGGCTTTGGCCTATGGTTGGGTGACAATAGTGATATTGTCTATGGTTAAATGAGCACATATATCATATTATAACACATGCATGTACCCCAATTTCACTAGGGACAACCCCAAAACCACTAGGATTATTCCATCCAAAAGGTAAAGAAACACTTGATGATGTTGTGCCGCTCATAAAAATGGTGAAGGTGGAAGGAGCTCCACCCCCCATGCTAAAACCAAGTATTGATGCCCCACCAAAAAAATATCCAAACATGGACATCATAACGTATGTGATGAGTTTTGGAATGATAGGTAGACTCATGGATGTGAGTAAAGACACGACCGGTGTCCCCTAGATAGAGGGACCCATCAAGAAATCCATAGATTATGTAGGTCTAATGGTGCTTAGGGAAGCTAATGTGGACATCACAAGCATGCCCCCAGTACCAGTTATTGATAGGATTAATGGAAAAACCACAATGGATCAAAAAACTTGGTTCTAACATGGTGTGAGGATATATAAACAAAGAAAAAGGTTCACCAAAAATTTCCCTTACCTAGCTAAGTATGGGTGCTTCAAGATCAGTCAAAGGAAGATTAAGTTTGGTGGACGAATTTCATCAACTACTTCCACTTCAACCAAACCATTCTCCTCAAGAAAAATATGGGACTCTTCATATTCATGGTCACCTATATCATGCCTCTTGATTGGTGGTTGTACCTCTGTGATTGGTTCTAGTCCCTGTAATCTACGAGATCGACTTGGTGATTTATCCATGATGAAAGTAATAAGTGAAAATCAAACACAATCCAACCTAAGGATGATCTAGACATGAAATCAAAGAACACCCCCCTCTCAAATATAGGAAAATAGAAATAAAACTAATGCCTCAGGGGGCCTTATGAAATCCAACCCTATAGGGATATCAATTCCCCAAAAGATTGAATAAATAATGTATGAGGAGAAGTTATGATGAACAACATGAAACATCCCTGACCAATGCAAGAACCCTTTATTAAGGTGGGAACCATCTAGGGGAACTCAGACCGTGAAGGAACATCTTCCCCAAGTACTACAAGCATGTTCTGTTAGAATATAGAAGATGGTGTGCTCATTTTACTATTGACGATACCCTCGTCACCCAACCACAAGCCGAAGCCTCCCTCTGAGCACCTTAACCTTGATAGAGAATTCCTCTGGAAGCAAACCCTAGGCTAGATAGTCAAACAAAGGACAACAAATCTCTCCCCAAGGATAATGCAACACAAAAGACTAATAAGATATTCCCAAACCCTAGCCAAGAGAAATCCAAGCCAATACTGAAACTAGCTGCTGCTATAGCTGCACCTGCAACCCTCCTCCCAACCTGCGCACTAATTGCAACTACAGTGCACACCAACTGGGAAACTGCAATTCTGAGATGCTGCAAATGAGAACTGGCGCCCTGTATTTATAGTAATCCTGCCAGTTTTGTTGGGGTCGACTTCTCCTTATGGGTATGTGTCTGTTCAGTATATTATTATTATTTCTAGCTGACTTCTTCTCTTGGAGGATAATAGCCTAATATAAATTATCTTCTTGAGCCGATAAGGCTTCTAGGGTTATTAGCCAACTCATTAGGGTTTCTCTTGCTTCCCAGAGTCTTTTATTCTCGTCAGGTTCACACATGGGGGTAAATACCTCCCGCGACTACCATAATATTAACACTCCCTCCTAGCTAGAGAGGTATTTATAGGTAATGGACTTGAGCACAAAACATACCATTTACCCAGTAGCATCAATATAGTCATCTAGACTATTTCATGACTACATCATGAGCATCACCATCACCATCAACTGCATCATCTATCGAAACCATACTTCATCTGAGTAGTTAGATATGATGTTGGATAAGTCACCCTCACCATAGAGTGATACAAGAGGAGTAAAAACTCTGAACTATTTTCTGTCTGGAAATTCTTTGTTCATCATTCATCTGAATGATCATTATCTCCAATAAATTGTTGATAGTCTTCAAGGCAATTAGAACAAGGATAGAACACACCTGTGTCTATTCATAGTAGTGCATAACTACAATCCAGTGGTTAACTACCACATCAAGTAACACACAAGTACTTGATCAACAACGTAATGTTGCGAACGGTGAAACATATTCACCACAGTAGTCCTCATCTACTGTCATATAGTCTTCATAACAGACATCTGAGAGCATCCTGCATAGAAACAATGTTATGATAAAAACTGTATCATCTGGGCCAATATTTCAGTCACGTATGTGAGATCTGAAATAATGTCTGCCACCATAGTAGTCTTCATCTGCATAGAAACAATGTTATGATAAAAAACGGAATCAACTTGGCCAATCTTTCACTCATGTTTGTGAGATCTGAAAGAGTGTCTGCCCTCAGTATAGAATATTGACAATAATCATCTGGGCCAATCTTTCACTCACGTCTGTGAGATCTGAAAGAACATCAATAATAATCATCTGGGCCAATCTTTCACTCACATCTATGAGGTCTGAAAGAATGTCTGCCCTCAACATAGAATATCAATAATGGGCTTTCTGCCCCATTCTTCTCAACCAAGGAAGAAGGATTGTTTCTGATTTGTGAACCTCGACCATTTCCCACCCTGGGCCATTATTCTAACACTAAACAAAGTGTAACCTAGAAAGAATGAGTCCGCCCTCGAGAATTTTTTAGACCATTCCTTACCCTGGGCCATTCCTATGACACTAAACAAAGTGTAACCTGGAGGGAATGAGTCTTCCCTAAGGAATGACTGTCCTGAACTATTCCCCACCCTGGGCCATTCTTCTGACACTAAACAAAGTGTAACCTAGAGAGACTGAGTCTACCCTCGAGGAATAATTGTCCCTGATTGCTGAGCCTGGACTACTCCCCACCCTGGGCCATTCCTCTGACACTAAACAAAGTGTAACCTGGAGAGAATGAGTCTGCCCTCGAGGAATAACTGTCCAGACCATTCCCCACCCTGG
>JZKD02S0109041.1:38271-84163 GCA_000966675.3 Picea glauca | reverse complement strand
TATATATATATTTGAAATCTTCATATCCTACTCTATCTATGTCTATAGTTTTGTCAACAACTGAATTGTTTATCCTATAGAAAAATAACATCAAAGATAGAGATATAGAAGGGTATTCAAAAAAATGGAGGTTTTTGTCAATTTGTAGACCAGGCCACTAGGTTTGTCATCCCGAACCTAAATTTGAGCCATCCTGAAATTTGTGTCCATTTCTTCTCCCTCTTCTATACTTACCCTAATTCCCATTTTCTTTTCTCCCTTCTATTCTCCTTTTCTAGTTATTATACTTATTTGTTTTTTCAAAAATGGTGAGTTCGTAGGTTGGCGAACTCACGGATCCTCATATCCATCCATACTCCCATATCATGAGTTCGACCAATTGCCACATTATTCTATACTTAGTCATTTCTGCATTCGTGGGTTCCCGGGTTCACAGTTTCAATCTTTCATATCCCATGTTCCGCAATATACATTTTGCACCCAAAAGATCCACGATCTACATTTTAACCATCAGACTCCCCGAGCTCCTAAGTATCTCATCTCTCCTATATTGAGTCCGACCAACCGCATTACAATATTTAGAAAATTTTCGATCTTTCGCAACTGGGGGTTCGCGGGTTCACAAAGATTCCCAAATCCTAATTTCTCTCATTCGTCCCTGCCACCTTCGCACTTTTCCCAATATGCATTTAGTATGGTTTAATGATAATAACTCAGCATGCATGTTTTGTAAAGATTGTCATTAATAAGAGAATGGATCTAGGATATTTCTCATGAAACCACATTAAATCATGATTTGCGAAAGATTATATTATCTCTCGCAAGCGTTCATTTCAAATATTATCTGGATTAAAAGAACGATCTCATCAAACTATTGCAACAACAACTCGAAGGAAGTTCTGCGGAGATGCTTGGAACATTTTTGGACACAATGACCATACCTTTTAGTGGTACAGAGCGTATTCTTACTATTCATACCCATATGCTTAGAAGGAAGTGATCTAGACATCTGGAATTTCTCATGCAGGATGTGTTCCTGAGTTTTTCGACTGCAAGGAACTAGTTGTCTAGTGTGCTGAGAAATATATACCAAGTCAGTGGATTATTCAACTTCAAGACCATTCTCCAGTATATCTTTAACCTCAAGTGTTCCATAAAATGTTAAAGCTCCCAGAGCCAACACTCACTTTCAAAGGTGACGATTGTAGGGACTTCTTGAAAAAGAATGAAAATGGCCTAGAACTCTTGCCTAAATTCTTGGAGAATCCTGCGACCATCCTTGAAGATAATACTAGGTTGCAGGTCGACTCGTTCAAAAAACCATTTCAGGAAATTGCTTGGTTATTCACCAGAGTGACATGCCAAGAAAATACCACCAACATTTCTCGTATAATTCTTTATATCTTATATTTTACTATCAAGGAGCAAGACATTTTCGATTGGGGAAAGATGATTTCTATTGAAATCTCTTCCCAATTATCACAGTATAAAAAGGATAAGAAA
This sequence comes from Picea glauca, assembly GCA_000966675.3. Lineage (NCBI taxonomy): Eukaryota > Viridiplantae > Streptophyta > Pinopsida > Pinales > Pinaceae > Picea > Picea glauca. The sequence goes on along the minus strand of JZKD02S0109041.1, from coordinate 82,660 downwards.
TTATTTATGTATTCGTATTTGGTTTTTTTGGTAGCATACTGTTGTCAATTTCCTAAATTGTCTATTTGTAAGAAGTTTAACTATGAATTCGACCCAGTAACCTTTTGGTACCAAGCGTTGTGGAGACACAAATAATCTTTGCACTTTTATGAATTTTTCAATGATTTTGTCTCGGTTTTTAAAGGATTTTTGTTTGGAAAAGACACCCCCAGAATATCCTCCCAGGAAAGTAAATTCCTAGATAAAAAGGGGACGTTGGAGAAAATGGAAAATTACAATGTTATCCAGATTTTCGGTTCTAAGGAAAATCCCTCCCTTCTTCCATGCCATATATCCGACATGATGTTTATTACAAAATTTGCAAGCAAATATAATTTATGGATTCATTTTTTTCATGAGAAACGAAAAAATAAATTCATACCCTTGCATTGGAAAATTACGGACTTGTATTCATAAATATTAAAAAAAGCAATGAATTTGCAAACCATTTCCACAATCTGAATCTCAAGTATGTTGAAAATATAAAAGGGCTCGAGGGTGCATGCCTTCCATGAGTATTTTCAAGTTGACCTAAAAAATAGAGAAGGTTTTTACCTTGACATTGTGGTACCCTTTGGTGTTAAAGTTTCAAACATGATAGAGCTTTGAAGAAGAGAGGAGGACCTTCCCTCTCCAAGTCAGATCAAGTAGTTGAACGCATGCTGGAAAGAAAAGATAAAAAAATTGAATAAGATTGTTGAAGAATGCATCCAAGCCATATCAAGGAGGGAAGAACTATTTAAAAATCTCATGGAGGTGGACCTAGCCTGTAACACCCTAGGTTTTGAGCCCCCATACTAAATAAGGTATTGTTACATTTTTGAGAGGCCAGAGTGTCGAAACAATTATTAAAAGGCCAGTGTGCATAAGAAATGTAATGTGTGATAATTATTACTAATAGATAAATCACTGGTTTCTAGACAGATAAGGACTAGAGGTATAGGGGGATATAATTCCAAAAAAGAGGGGGCTTGAGGGGCTAAGTGTTTAATTTATTTATTAAATGACCCATTTTTTTTAATGGAGGAAGTTTGTTACATAAACTTCTTGGGGGATGGCCAAGAGGCTCTTGATCCCCACAATTTACAAAACCTGTCCCTGGTCTGTAGAGCAGGTTCTCCCATTGGCTAATTATCTCATTCATTTTTGGTCATTCACTCACTCTGATTCCCATCCCCATTGTGTTTTTGTTGTTGGTCACCTCCAACATTCATTCACATGATTTGTTCATTGTTCATCCTCTCTCATGGAGTCTTCACTCCATTCATTCCTTCACTCACTGATCTTTTCTCATTCACGGTTGGCTTGGAGAAAGGAAGACGAACTACTGAAGAACAACCACATTTTTGTTGGTTGTGGATATTGTTGGTGTAATCCAACTGTGAATCAAGGCTTACATGTTTGCAATGTTGTGGCTCATGTCCAACCTTTGTTAGAACTGCAAGTTCTGAGAGTCCCACCATGGAGATTATGGACCAATTGCACTAGATCCCTAGAAGGAGAAGGACTTCCTCAGGGACTGCATGGAAGAGAATGGTGGGGGTCCATTCTCTTGGTGGTCCAGGATGGGTAGAAGAGAGATGGGTACTTGTATTATTGTGAGTGCTAGGGAATCCTATGAGAGCTTGAGTGTTGACTGGTTTGGGAATCCAGTTAACACTCTGGAACCATCCTTGTGGATTCATAGCCCTGGATCGGGGGTGACATTGTTGTTGAGACTTGGAATATTATTGTCTATGATTGGGTGGATCATCCTTGGTCTACAACCGGTTGGTGTCTTATTCTATAAAAGATAAGTGCTCTATGTTATGGTATTAATCACCTGTATATTAATTTTTTTTTGTGCATTTATTTATGATTGAATTCAATATTATTAGAGTAGGAATACTTGTTGTGTATTATTGTCCATGTCATATGATTCAATATTTATATTCTTCTAATAAATCTTGATCAATACATGTGAACCTTTCATGCATTCCCTATTAGGAAAAACAAGAGTAGGGACCGAATTATTCCAGAGAAGCGACTTGTAGCTAACATTCTCGACATGTTGGTGGTTGGGTGTGTTACAGTTTGGTATCAGAGCCAAGTTCCAAAAATAATCCTAGATGGGCCATGTAAACCGGTATTGAAGAAAAAGTTTAACAGAGAAATTAAGTTGTTGAGTTCGAGAAGGCGCTGGGAGTGCCCCTTAACAATGTTTGAAATCTCAGGAGGTGTAGCGGTTTGGGAAATCACGACGGTCATAGGATCTATTCGGGAAGCATATGAATCCTCCACAACCGTCAGATCCTATAAAAGAGCATAGAGATTAAACCCTCAAGTCCTTCATACTTTTCTACTTAGACAATTTTAAGTTCCTTGTCATAAAAGAATCCTGAATCCCAGAAGATCCGAAGTTCCGGAGTGGATCTACGTCGTAGATCATGGGGAGAAGTGCTTGACCATTGGATTTAGCCAAGGGACGATCAGAGCCATTAGATGTAGAAAAGTGGAGAAGATCAGACTCCATCTATTCGATCTACATACTAGCATGTGTGAGTCGTAGATCTCATGATAGTTTGAAGGTTTGACACTCTGGGAGAAGTGATTCCTTAAGCTGATGGGAAGAAATATCCTAAAGTTCCAAAGTTCAGAGCTCATCCAGACTATTTGATTAAAAAGGACACATGTCTCCAGATCAACCATGCAGGGTTAAGGCGGTTTGAGGATTCAGCGTTGGGAGGAACATGGTGTTGAGTCAAGGAATCCACCGAAGTCCAAATCCATGAAGTGTCAAAGCATAGGGTATCAGGTGGGATGATGATCTCACCAGGGGTGACGTGGAAATCCCCTAGTCATGCAATGTTTCAGTCGGAATGGCACATTTGATGGCCATGTTGGACCATCAACAGTATGACACATGGGGACCACATGTCACCATCTTACACTATGTTAGTTGCACTACGTGTACCTCAAAAGTCAAAGAGGTTCGGGAGTACGACGGTTCTGGGGTTTTAAAGCTTTCTTGTGGGAGATATTCAGGAGACCCGAAGACCGGATTGCCAAAGTGATGAAGCACTAGAGAGTTCAGGAATTTGACATTTGGAATAAATGGGAGAAGAAGGTGTATATCTATCTATATATCTATATATCTATATATATAGATATTCTTCATGAATTGAATGGAATTGTAGCCTTGTTTGGAAAAAAATTATGTTATATACTTAACTATGACAAAATGGTCGCTTGCACATTTTGAAAAATTAAGGAGTTTAAACATATCATCTCAGAATGTGTATTGAATAAATGGAAGAAGGCGAGGGAGCATCCATCCATGATAAAGAGGTTGAAGGCCATAATAACAGAGTTGGTAATGCTTAGACAAAATCCAATGGACACAAGGACCGAGGGGAGCAAGAAACTTTGATAGAAACTATAAGAAGCCTAAAAATAGAAGTGCAGAGCTAAAAGGAAAACAATGAAAGGATGAAGAGAGAGAAAATTCAGATAAATGATCGAGTGCTGCAAAGCTTAAATCAGTTGCAAGTTCAAGCCAAGAATAACTCAAAAAGAGAGGAAGAAGGCAGGTATCATGAAATAACAGATGTTTGTGGAAGATATGGTTATTCCAGAAGTGCTAGTAGATCTCATCGACATCACTCACCTCCTTACTCAACAAGAAAGTTTTATGCATCTCAATATTCCATAAGTAGTCCAGAGGTTTATCCTATTAGGCACCAAAGAAGGAGACATGAAGTGGACAGTTTGCAAGGAGAATTGAGGAAGCTCAAGCCACCATCCTTTGATTGTGAAAGTGAAAGGGAAGATGATGTTGAAGCATGGTTGCTTGGACTCTTGAGATATTTCCAATTGCATAACTATTCTTCAAATCTAGAAGTCATAATTTTCACTTACCACTTACATGAAAAGATGCTATGTGGTGGGATCAACTGAATCAAGTTGAGCATGTTAATGAGAATAGGATTACCTGGAATCAATTCAAGAAGTACTTTTAGAAGGATTACCTTTCAAAGATTTTTTGTGACAAGAAAATGCAGGAGTTATTTGAACTCAAGTTGGGAAGTATGACTATGGCATAATATGAGAAGAAGTTATTGGGGTTTTTAAATCATGTTGGGTTTATAAATGATGAAAATGTGAAAATACAGAGGTTTTTAGAGTGGACTTCCATCCTTTTACAAAGAAAATATTCGGTATGATGATCCCAAGACCTTGACTGAGACCATCTGGAAGGCCAAGTACTTGTATGAGAAAGGCTAGGGAAGAGAGTCCATGCATAAGTATTGGAAGGATAATAAGAAGGAGAAGTGTGATCAGAGGAAGAAGGGATTCAAACCTCATTTGAATAGAAATGAGCCTAATAAAAATCATCAGTATCAGTATACTAAGGATGAACCCAAGAAATAAGACTCCTTAGTGACCAATCCAATGTTGGGGATGCAAGGGATATCACTTATATAAGGATTTCCCACACATAAAGGACAAAGTGAAGATTGTGCACAACGTCCAAGAAGATACCACAATAGAGGACATGGGAAGGGTTTATGCAACCTTAGATGATCGACAAGAAGAGTACCAGTCCAATATGGTTGAGGTGGAAGGTAAGATCATTAATCAGTCTATTGTTATTTTAATTGATTCAACAACAAGTCATTGTTACATTGATCCTAATATAGTGCATAGATTACATTTTTAGAAAAGTAAGCTTGGGAAATCAAGTTTGGTTCAGCTAGCCATTGGAACCAAGAGGAGAATCCATGATATGGTCATAGGTTGTACCATAAGTCTTAATGGTGTGAATACTAGTGTTGATCTAAATATCATACCATTAGGATTTTATGATATTCTTATTGGAATGTATTGGTTGGACAAGCATCATGTTGTCATAACAAGACATTTACATGTCTTGATGGAGATGGAAAATACAACATTTTGAAGGGAGTTCCAAGACCCATCTCTATAAATAAGATTTCAGTCTTATAGCTGAAGAGATGTTTCAGAAAATGGTTTCATTTGTATGAAACCCATGTGGAGGAGCCAAGCCTTGAAGATTTCTTGGTACTACAAGAATTTGAATATGTGTTCCAATAAATACCAGGGTTGCTGCCAAAAAGGGAAATATATTTATCTATTGATTTAGTGCCAGGAGATGGCCCGATGTCAAAAACACCTTACAAAATGAGCACACCAGAGTTAAAATAATTACAAATGTAGTTGGAGGGATTACTGAAGAAAGGGTACATACACCCAAGTGTTTCACCTTGGGGAGCACCTGTGCTCATTTTCAAAAATAAATATGGAACCTTGAGGCTATGTATTGACTTTCGGCAACGGAATAAGTATACTATAAAGAACAAGTATCCTTTACCCAGAATTGATGACCTCTTTGATCAGCTAATAGGAGCAAAGATATTTTTGAAGATAGACTTGAGATCGGGATACCATCAGGTAAGATTCAAAGAAGAATATATCCATAAGAGAACTTTTAGAACTAGGTATGGGCATTATGAATTTGTAGTGGTGCCTTTTGGATTGTCCAATGCACCAGTTGTTTTTATTTCCTTAATGAATGGCATATTCAGAAATTACTTGGGTATGTTTGTCATAGTATTCCTGGATGACATACTTGTCTATTCTAAGTCTGAAGAGGATCATGAACATCAACTAATATTGGTATTGCAAGTGCTAAGGGAACATTAGTTGTATGCCAAGCTAAGTAAGTGTTATTTTTATCAAGAGAAGATCAATTACTTGGGGCACGTTATTTCATAACAGGGCATAGCAGTGGATCTAGAGAATATTGAATCCATTAGAGGATGGCCAGTGCCCAAGAACATTTCAGAAGTCAGATCTTTTATGGGGTTATCCAATTACTACAGAAGTTTTATAGTCTGATTCTCTAAAATGTCTCATCCCATCACTTCTTTTCAAAGGAAGGGAATTAAATTTGAATGGAAAGTTGAATGTGAAGAGAACTTTAATTTGTTGAAGGAGTTACTCACTAGTGGGCCTGTGCTAAAAATTGTTGACCCAAATGAAATTTTTGTGGTATATACAGATGCATGCAAGGAAGGACTCGATGGAGTACTCACTCAAAATGGACATGTCATTTGTTATGAATCCCGAAGGATTAAAGAGAATGATAGGAACTATGCCACACATGACTTGGATATTGTTTCCATTGTTCATGTGTTGAATATGTGGAGAAATTGTCTCGTGGGAAAGAGATTTAAATTAAGAACATACCATAGTGGTATCAAGTATCTTATTGAATAGCCAACTTTGAATGCCAGGAAAACAATATGGCTTGAATTTTTAAGTGAATGTGACTTTGATATCAAGCATATCAAGGGAAAAGAAAACAAATTTGTTGATGCACTTAGTAGATAGGTACATATTATGCATGCTACAACTGTCAGTATGAATCAGTCAGACTTGAAGGGAAAAAATTTAGATGTTTTTGTTACAGGTCAACATTTCCTACATGTAAAGGAAATATTGTAGCAAGAGGATGTACAACAAAAAATGAAATAGTATGAGATAAAATAAGATGGGTTACTTATTTATAAAAATAGAATTTATGTTCCTAGTTCCAAAGAAATTATGAATTTGGTATTAAAGGAAATGCATAATATTCCATATGATGGATATCCCAGTTACCAAAAAATAATTACAACGGTAAGAAGCCAATTATTTTGTCTGGGGATGAAAAATGATGTTTTTTATTTCATCACCGGATGTATGGAATTTTAGAAGGTGAAAGAAGCTCACCATAGGCACCTAGTAGAGTTTCTACAACCATTACCAATCCTAGAGAAGAAATGGGAAGTGATAACCATTGATTTTATAGCAAAGTTTCCAAGGACAAAAAGGAAAAATGATTTAATTGTGGTAGTGGTTGACAAATTGACAAAGGATGCTCATTTTGTTCCTCTGAAAACAAATCATTCAGTAGGTAATATTACATAAATTTACATGAAGGAAATCTCTAGATTGCATGGGATACCTAGGATAATTGTCTGAAAGAGAGACACAAAGTTTACTTGAATTTATAGAAGGGTTTATTTAAAGGATTTGGTACAAATATAAACCTTAGTAAAACATACCATCCATAGTTAGATGGGAAGACAAAGAGGGTCAACCAAATAACTTAAGACATTGTAAGAATGTATGTGACGGATAAGCCATCTACATGGGAAGATTACTTGCACCTGGTTGAGTTTGCCTATAATAATGGGTATCAAGATTCATTGAATATGACCCCATTTGAAGCTTTGTATGGTAGAAAATGAAGTAATCCAATGAGATGGGATAACCCAACAGATAGATGTGTCCACTCTGTTAAAGTTCTCTTATGTGTGAAGACCATCTTCTTTTTATTTTATGTGATCATAAATATTTATCTTAACCTATGATGGATGTGAGGAAATTTTTCTTATTATGTTTAATTGTGTGAAGTGTGTGATTCTTGGTCCTTTCTTTAAAAATAAGAAAAGAAAAATCCTATTATTTTCTTGCAATATGTACACTTATTTGAATTACTATGACAAACTTGTACCAAGTCCCACATTTTGAATATTTAGAAATCCCAAGAAAATATGAAGAAGAGTACCAACTGTGTAAGAACGCAGGGGGATCTACATCCTCGTGAGGTTATCGTTTCAGTCCTAATGGATTTAAGCGTAAACACAAGGGGAATGATTCATCTAGTTTCCAAGCCCAGAATGATCTAGGAAGGTTATTCTCCTTCATCCAATGAAAACAATAGAAATTTCCCCCTTCCCACTAATATTGGGGCTTACACAAGTTTATCAGGTACCTTCCCTACTAGATTTCCTATGCACAAAGGAATCTCTTCTCTACTACACAATTCCTTGATGGTCTCCCCTTACCAGTTTTATTTATTATCCAATAAATACAAAGTTATATCCCTCTATCACGAGCTACCTTTTTCTTCAAGGAAAGATCTCCATTTTCCTCTCTTCTTCATGATGTGCCCTCGAAGGCCTTTGTTCAATGTTCCCTTTTCCCTGTGTGTTTCCTTATCCTTTCCCTCCTACTTGTCTCTTAATCTTTTTTTTCTCTAGAGAATTTTTTTCCAACTTTTTCCTCTTCTTCCACCAATCCCTTCGGATTCCCATGACTTCCTACAAATGAAACCTGGTATCTGGGGTCTGTAATTTTAAAAGGGAATTTTTTTTGGTGTCCTATTCTCTAGGCTAGACCCCTCATCTCCTCAAGAGATCAATATTTTAGTATTATTAACTTCCTCAACCACCAATATGGTTCCCTCATTAATAGTTCAGATGATCTCTTGCAATTTCAAGTACATGCGCGAGTGGTGTATTCAATTTGCAAGTGCAGGTTGAAGTGTTAAGAAAAGTTCCTATTTTCTTCATTGAATATTCTCCACTCCACCTCTCTGATCCACCTCATCCATCCCACTCCATCAGTTCCCTCTTGTGACATCATGTCTATTACTCTCAAGAATTTTCCCTCTTAGTAAGTCATCTGGTGTTTTTCATTAATATCAACATAAGTACAAGCTTCATAATCATAATTATGTGAATTTTTAGCACAATTACAATTATGGGGGAAAAAAGGGTGTTACATTCCTCTCCCCCTTAAGTAAACATTGTCCTCAATGTTTAAAATACCATATATATATAATTATAAAGAAAAACAAATTGGTATGACATTCTCATGGCATCCTCCATCTCCCATGTAGCCTCATTTTCTCCAAAGTGCTTCCATTTGAAATTGCTTTTCACGATGACTCAATTCTCAATAATTGTTTCTCTCTTGTCCATGATGCATTAAGGTTCAATATGGAATTATCCCTCTAGTTCCACCTGTATTACATTCCAATCAAGTCACTCATAATGTTAAGTCTTTGTTTGTCATGTGCAAAGAAACTTTGTCATAATAAACGTTAAACTTATGTGTGTTTGTTGAAACTCTCTGTTCATTAGGTATGTGCTAAGAATCTCTGCCATATGGAGTATATATGGGTTCATTGATATGGATTAGTAAGGGAAAGGAATCTCTAAATAATGTTTAAAGATTGAATGAGGTTTAAAACCATTGGATCGATTTCCTTTCAAACATTGTATAATTGCAGAGCTTTAAGTCTATTTCTAGGTCTCAAGTTAGTTGCAGGTTTAAGAGTTGAGGAAGAAACATATCCTTCAACAAAATTCGAAATGGGTATTTCGTTTTATGATCGTTGACCACTATAAGGGTCAATCATTATAAATTCATTGTGGATATAATTGAAGAGCTACAATGGTTGTTGATATTGTGGGAGAACGGGTATAGACCGTCATATTTTGATACATAATCAAAGACTATAGAGTGGAGTGATAAGGATTTGAAACCATTCGATCAAGGGTTAGAATAATAGAGTTTTGGAATTACTAAGACAAATAAGAGGGGGGAGTGAATCAGTTGTTACAGTGCTTAAAACAATTTTATGCCTATTAAAATATTATTAACATTATCCAAGTGATCATCAAGATTATGCAAGACATGAGAAAAAAAATAACAAACATCAATCACACATATGATATACACAGAGACAAATATTCATGAGGAAACAAATAAAGGGAGAAAACCTCTTCTTCTTCGAATGATAGTCAATCTTTTAAGTTCTGTACATCATCTATATTTGAGTACCAACTCAATGTGAGGCTACCACCTCTGTTTTACAAGATGGAACTTGCTGAGAGAACCAACTCTATGGTTTCTCTAGCACCCACTAGAAGGAAGCACCAACTCACTGAGTGTTCTAGCACCAACTAGATGGAAGCACCAACTTCTATTCACACAGGCACCAGCCTATACAAAATAGAACAATAGTTCTCCCTTGCACCACCATACCACCCTGGTGTTTTTGGCTGTAGCCAGATGGAAGCTACAACTCCCTGTGTTCAAGAACCCACTTGAAACTCTGAGGAAAACAATCCTACCTAGCACCACCCTACCACCTTGAGATATAAATCTTTTCTTTCTGAAATTTATTACAGTGATACAATATTTATCAATGTCTTATCAGTCTCATCACTATTCAGCTACCCTTCTCTCCTTTTCCTGCATCAGTGTGTTCTTTCTCTCATATTCTTGCGCTTAAGTTATCATACAGTTTTTTGTTTTCGCCATTTTTGCTCTGTCCAGCTTATGTTCTTCATCTCTTCATCTTTCACGCTTTGTTATTGCTGTCTCCTTGATCACATACAGTTCAAATTGTTTTACTGAGAAACAACAACCTGCCTCTGTCATGACACAACTCCTTTATTCCTTCTCTCATCATCTGTTACACTCCAAATCTCCAAGGCCCATGTCGGGAATATCAGAACGCTCAAGATCCATGATTCTAATGCCCTAGAACAATGATTCATTTAGTGTAACTGAATCATAACTAATAAAGAAACCACAAAGTGAAGAAACAACCCTTCGATCAGATTCAGTTTGATCAACGTCGTTGGAGTATACACGCAGAGGCTTTTTGAATTTTTCAATGCGTAACCTCTGATATGGAGAATAGCAGTGCTAGCTCCTTCATCAATCTTCCACTGATGTGACCTTAAACGATGCTCTCATGTGACCATTCGATTGCGGGCACGACCAAAGGTGGTTTGAGGGAAATCTGCTTTTCACCCCGCAATTAACTACAGAGCTCCACGTGTCCTTTCTCCAAAACTGTGGTTTTGATTGCGGACAACCTTTAGAAAATTAACTTCCAAGTAATTTTTTGTCCTGCAATCAGGCATGATCATCGATCTTGTGGTCTCTTACATATTCCTTTGATCAAAAGCTCTAATATGTTCTATTTCCTTCCTCTTCTCTAGATCCATGACCTCCTAATTCTTAATGACCAAGTGACATGTGGCCCTCCAAACCGACAGATGAGACCGATTTCTCCTTTCGGGCTTCGAGAGTCTCTATTCTCAAACTCCGCTTTCTCCATGGTGCTCCCACCCAAAATTCACGATCTATAGACACATGGTATTCTCGAATCAATGGTCACAATCCCTTCGGGTATTCGAGGCTCGGAAATCTCAACTTTCCTTGTTCTCTTTTTCCTGAAGTGTTCCAAATGGAGTACATGATATTTTGACATGTTTCCTCCTATAGATCAATGATCCTCATATCCTTTGTCTCTTCATGCTTCGGGGATTTAAAAACTCAACTTCGCTTCCTTCACTTTTACCCAGAGTGTTTTTCCCTGAACTGCACAGATTTCTTCCATGCGTCCTTCTGGAAACCGATGGCCTAGATCTTCCTCGACCCTTAGGTCTTCGGTGATCTAGTTTCCTTCCCAACCAAAAACTCCCAAAGTGATTCTCTCTAGAGTTGTGGATCGTGCATCACTTGTCAGTCTTGAGGATGGATGGTCCCTGCTTACTTCGGGACTTTGATATTTTGACAAGTCCATTGTCTTGCACTCATCCAAAGGATTAACCTTCATGCATTTATATTTGGATCTAATGATCGTTGACCCTCGACGCTCAGATCCAATGGATCAGATCTGTACTTATCCTAGATCTAACGGTTTTCCTAACTCTCGAAATGTACCTTAGATCGATGACTGAGAGCGACTTCAGAACTTTTTCCTTTGGGAATTTGGGACTTTTGACATTTGTTGGTGATGAAACTCCAAAATTAAATCTCTCGAATCAACGTATATTTCTTACGTCACTTGTTGATGTGTCACGAGCCAAGTAGCTTCCATGTGTCACTCAGATTCGTGATTTGAACGTACCTGAAGTGTCGATTCAACTTGACACTTGTCATTGTATGATTGCGCCATGTGTCCTTGTTGATGTGGTATTCTGACATGGTCTACCAACTTGGTCTACCACATGTACTTGTAGACATGGTCTACTGATGTGGTTCTTCCTAATCTAATGGTCATCGCATTTTCTCCAGATCCGATGGTCCTTATTCATTTTGGATTTCGGGCTTTGGGTAATTTGACTTTAAGGTTGCCAATTCTTCCAAAGTGAGATTCCCTAAACAGTAAACTCCTCAAAACTTTTGATGTGAACCAAATTTTTTTTATTGATCATGTTCTTAGATCGATGGCTTGATCTATCTTTGGTGTTGCTCTTCTAGCTTATCCTATCCTTCCACTTAAAAGTGATCCAATGATTGTGAAGACACTCGAAGAAAATCAACAATCAAGGATGGTTGCGGAACCACAACTTGTGAGTGTTTTAAATCATCACCAAATCTCTGCAATTTGAAGTTGTGCACTGTTGGTGAGTCAACCACAATTGTCGATCTTCGAGGCTATAAGATCTGACGGTCCTGACTAATTGTTTTATTAGAAATAGAACGAAATTTAATTCTCCTTTCGATCTCCGCAATCTATCCCTGTCGTTGATCTGGTGATTGTGCATCCGATGGTAACGACTTAATCCAAATTAATCTGATCGTTTGTTAGATCAACCAAAATCGTCTATATTTGGGTTTACGAGATCTGACGATCTAGACCAATTATGGGATTAGAACTAGCGAGTTGTTTAATTCTTCTTTCACTCTTCGCGATTCATCCATGTCATTGATCTGGCTTGTAGATCTAACAGTCATGATCTTCCAACGGTCCTCAAGCCCACAGTCACTCATATAACTGACATACGTAATATTAGACAATCAACGTGGTCAATTTCTTGATCAGCCGACTGATGAGGCTTCTCACCCTTAGCTTATGCTTTTCTTGTTCTCCATCATCATTGTTTTTCTTTCCATCAATGACAAGAACAATCTTCCTATAAAAACATGCCAACAATACCCCCCTTTGGCATTGATGGAAACCCTGAAAGGTTTCACTATTCTTCTTATACCTCCAACTGTAGCATCTAGACCACACATTTTCTCCCTTTTGACATCAATGTCAAAGAAAACATGCTCCCCTTGAGCTGTTGCAGTACTTTTCAGAGGTATCAGATATTCGACCAAGACATACTCCCCCTAATAGGATGGACTCTCTTAGGTGAGATAAGGGATGACACCCAATTTCTAACAGAGATATTCAAATGGTGTCTTGGCTAGGGGTTTAGTAAAGATGTCTGCAATTTGTTCTGAGAAAGGAATATAATTCAGCTGAACAACTTTGTTTGTAACCTGCTCTTTGAGAAAATGATACTTTATTGGTATATGCTTCGATTTTGAATGGAGAACATGATTGTTGGAGACACTAATGGAACTGGTGTTATCACAATGAAGTGGAATTGGATCAGTATAAGTGACCTTCAAATATGCAAGAGTTTGTATCATCCATAAGATATGAGTGTAGCAAGTAGCATCAACAACGTACTATGCATTTGTAGTTGATAATGAAATAGATCCCTTCTTCTTACTAACTAAAGAATCACCTAAGAATAATGCACCTCCACTGGTGCTCTTTCTCTCATCCAAAGAGTTTTCCCAATTAGCATCTAAATATGTAGTTAATTGAAAATTGTGATTTTTAGGATACCAGAGACCATAAGTCATTATACCCTTCAAATATTTGAATATCGTTTTGACAGCTGCTATATGACTTTGTTTAGGAGCACACTGATAATGACCTACCATTCCAACAACTTGCATTATATCAGGATAAGATGTTGTGATGTACAAAATAATGCCTATCATTGATCGATAAGTTCTTTGATCAACATCATGTGAAATATCATATTTACTGAGATTGCAACCACTTACATAGCCTAAACCAGTCTTAAACAAAGGATATCTTTGTTTGCTCAGAATGTCATTCAGTTTTGCTAAGGCTTTAATGCTTGGAAGATTTTGGAGATACAATGCTTTAAACGTCTCCATCTATTTTCTGGTTTTTACTACCTCTTCTTCCAAGGCTTCACATCTTGCCTTGTTTTTTGATAACTACTATTTCATAATGTCCTCTATTTTCTTTTCCTCTTGTATTTCCACTTTTAGCAGGGCAAAGTCTTCATCAGGTTTTTTACTGTCTTTCTCAAACTGTATCAACAATTGTTTTTTCTTTTTCTTCTTAAATCTAAGTCTAGAAATTTATTCTAGAGCATTGATCAGTTCTCCTTCCAAGTCAACCACAACTTATTCATCATCAACATAACTTCTTGCGCTTTTATTATCGTAATCCTCTTTGTCCATAAGCATAAATTCATTAACCTTATCTTCAAAAGTAGAATCACTATCTGTGTCTCCTAAAGAGTCATCATTGTTTACACATAAACTTTATTTTGACCAAGTCTCTTGGACTTGTACTTATCTTCACCTTCAATGTTTTGGTCCTTCTTCTTCTGTGGACACTTACAAGAAAAGTGATCTATCTTTCCAAAGTTAAAACATTTGAATGGAAACTTGCCTTGGTACTTTCCTGATCCTTTCTTTAGTCTTCTCACAATTTTTTCTTCAATTTCACCATGTTCAAAATCCTCATTCTTATCTGCTTTAAATGATGCTTCTCTAGAGGTGGGTTTATCTTTACTAATCCTAATTTTATAAGTAGTTAGAGTTCCTATAAGTTTATCAATAGACAGAGTTTTAAGATCATTCAGTTCTTCTATTGCATAAACTTTTGGATTAAATCTACCAGGTAGAGATCTTAAAATCTTCAGAACTAAAAATGTGTCTTCAATATTTTCACCAGAACCCTTCATGGCATTCACAAGCTCCTCAAATCTTAAGAAATATTTATTAACTGTTTCATCCTCATTCATCTTTAGTTTTTCAAATTTAAATCTATATGTATGAATTTTGGCATCTTTTACTTTCTCATTTCCTTCATAACTGCTAATGAGTTTATCCCACATCTCTTTGGAAAAATCAAGCTACATTACTTTTAAAAATTCAACTTCAGCAAGCCCACTCAAGATAGCATTCATTGCCTTTCATTGAAGCTAAATTCTAACTTATCATATTTGAAATCTTGCACAACAGGTTTTGTATATCCAGTCTCTACAACATCCCAAACATCAGCACCTAAGGCCATAATGTATGTTCTCATTCTAACCTTCCGGAAAGAAAAATTCGTTCCATAAAACAGAGGAGGCTTATTGGTCAAAGTTCCTTCATGAATTGTCATGTTGATCTACCTTTAGTGAAAAGGAACCCACTTTGATACCAATTGTTGGAATTACTAAAACAACTGAGAAGGGGGGGGGGTTGAATCAGTTGTTATTGTGCTTAAAAAATTTGACGCCTATTAAAATATTATTAACCTTATCCAAGTGATAATCAAGATTATCAAAGACATGATAAATAGAGATAAAAATCATAAATCACACATATGATATACACAGAGAAATATATTCACGAGGTAACCCATAAAGGGAGAAAACCTCTTATTCTTTGAATGATAGGAAGTCTTTTAAGTCATGTACATTATCTATCTTTGAGAACCAACTCAATGTGAGGCTACCACCTCTATTTTACAAGCTGCAACTTGCTGACAACACCAACTCTCTGGTTTCTCTAGCACCAACTAGAAGGATGCACCAACTCCCTGAGTGTTCCAACACCAACTGGAAGGAAGCACCAAATTCCAGTCACACAGGAACCAACCTGTACAACAAAGAACAATAGTTTTCCCTTGCACCACCCTACCACCCTAGTTTTTCTGGCTGCAACTAGATGGAAGCTACAACTCCCTGTGTTCAAGCACCCACTTGAAACTCTGAGGACACAAGTTCTCCCTAGCACCACCCTACCACCCTTATATATTAATATTTTCTTTCTGAAATTTATTATAATGATACAGTATTTATCAATGTATTACCATTCTTATCATTGTTTGGCTACATTGCTCTTCTCTACCTGCATCAGTGTGTTCCTACTCACATATTATTTCACTTAATTTCTCGTACAGTCTGTTGTTTTCACCATTTCTTCTCTGTCCAACTTATGTTATTCATATCTTCATATTTCACGCTTTGTTCCTGTTGTCTCCTTGATCACATACAGTTCAACTTGTTTTACCAAGAAACAACAACCTGCCTCTGTCATGACATGTTTCCTTTATTCCTTCTCTCATCATCTGTTACACTCCAAATATCCAACGCCGATGTCGGGAATCTCAGAATGCTCAAGAGCCATGATTCCAATGCCCCATAACAATGATTCAGTTAGTGCAACTGAATCGTAACTGATAAAGAAACCATGAAGTGAAACAACAACCCTTCAATAAGATTTGGTTTGATCGACAACATTGGATTATACACGCAAATGCTTTTTTACTCTTCAATGCGTAACCTATGATATGGAGCCTAGCAGCGCTAGATCCTTCCTCATTCTTCTGCTGATGTGACCTTTTGCGATGCTCTCATGTGACCATGCGATTGCAGGTGCGGCCAAAGGTGGTTTGAGGGAAATCTGCTTTTCACCCCATACTTCACTATAGAGCTCCACATGTCCTTTCTCCAAAACTGTGGTTTCGATTGTGGCCTACCTTCAGAAAATTAACTTCCAAGACATTTTTGGTCCCATAATCAGGCGTGATCGTCGATCTCTCGGTCTTTGACAGATTCCTTCGATCAAAAACTCCAATCTATCGTCTTTCCTTCCTCTTCCTCGGATCCACTCCCTCCTAAGTCTTAACAACCAAGTGACATGTGGCCCTCCAAACCGACTGATGAGATCGATTTTTCCTTTCGGGCTTCGAGAGCCTCAATTCTAAAAATTTTCTTTCTCCACGGTGCTTCCACCCAGAATTCATGATCTATCGACACGTGGTCTTCTTGAATCAACGGTCACAATCCCTTTGGGTATTCGGGGTTCAAAAATCTCAACTTTCCTTGCTCTCTTTTTCCTGCAGTGTTCCAACCGGAGTACACGATCTGTTGATGTGTGTCCTCCTACAGATCAATGGTCCTTATCTCCTTCGTCTCTTCAGGTTTCGAGGATTTCAAAACTCAACTTCGCTTCTGTGACATCCCCCCAAAAAATAAAGTATTTTTTGAATTTAAAATCTATTGGAAAATTATTTTGTTTTTAGTAAAATTGAATTTGGAAAATTTTTTCCATTTATGGAAATTCTGAATTTCGAATTTGATAATTGTAATCAATTATTATGACTATTGGGCAGAGATCTAATTTGACCCAACTAGCTATTTGACTATGACACTTGTATGAAAACAAAATATTTTATATTGATTGCAAGAGGACAAATGGAACAACCATGTTAAAATCAGCTGACCATGACTCCATGAGTGGGGAACATGTTGGAACTACCTCTGGGATGATTGTTACAAGTGGAAAATAAGATATTTGGCCATTGGTAGCCTCTGAAAATTAGGGATTTAGAAAGCTGCGAAAATTCCCAAGGGGGGGAAGAAAGACCTAGGCAAAAGGATTGTTTGTTAAATATCATATGTGAGGAGGCAGGATGCTTCCTCGTATTGTGGGAAGAAGTACTATTGGTTTACTTGTTGTTATGAACACTGAATATGAAGTGTGAGGCAAGGAGAACATTAGGAAAGAAGAAACCATTGTTGAAGAGGAGATTTCAAGTTCACCCTCATGGATTCATGGTCAGGCTAGGGGGTGACCCGAGCAAGTGATTTGGCTGCCCAGTTCTACGGTTGGGAGGAACATGGTTGTTCCCTTTGTCTTTCGTGCATTATTTCAGATATATTATTCTACCCCCTTCTTTGGATGATTTTTATAGTGTTAAATACTTGATAGAATGCATCTTTTAATTCTAAATAGCAATAATACTAGAGACAAAATATTTAATGCATACTATTGAACTTAGGAACTACTAGAATGTTCCTATACTAGTTCTGAATGGATTACCTTTGTTACATCTTATTGTTGATTCTGAATGGATTACCTTTGTCGCATATTATTGTTGTTATATACTAGTTCTGAATGGATTATCTTTGTTTCACCCTATTTATGTTATGAATACTAACGTCCATAAGTTTACTAGCTGAAAGGATAAGCCTAGTCAAACTCCAGGAAGAATAAATTATGTAAATTGGATTACTACTATGAATAGGATAAAACACTATAGGAAAAACCCCACGAATAAATTGTATTGCAGGTTGGAGTTACCTGTGTATGAAATGCAAGTGTGAATTAAATAATGTATACATATATATGTATGGTTGTTTACTTACTATCTGGTATACAAAAGTATGAGCGGAAGTATAGAATTTGGCTAAGATTCTTCCATGTACAAACTGAACAGTCACGATTATTAGGAGATAACTGTAATCATATTTAATGGAGATTTATAGGAAAATTTGGTCTATGGGACCACAGATCGAATTATGAGAATTAAATTTTGGAGTAAATCGGATAATACTGATAAAATTACCAGAACTAGTCACGAGAGGTGCGAAGGCCTAAGGAAAAAAAAGACATCCTCAAACTTCACATGATTTACACATACTCTTGAATAAATTAATAACTATGTAAACAATAGCATAATCACCTAGAAATGAAAGAGGAATGCCTTTGACATGATCACGGGATAGGCACAAATCAAATTTATTTACTATCATGCTTTCTGGAGTCAATTACAGGTGAGATACACACACAATCGACAATAGCCGAGCTCCTTTATTTAATTCAAAATATTAATTTTGACAAAGCCAACATGGTGTTAAATAAATTAAATTGATGAAAGAAACAATATGCTATTATAGGTAAGCAGGAGGGAAATCATGAAATTATTTTACGAAATCTATTACATATCTCATCCAGTTTTGAAACAAATAAATACCCCTTACTGTGTTGTTTCTAATGATAGGAAATACTACCCCAAGATGGGTTACTCCTACGATATTGAAACCAAAACAAAAACTACATTGTTAGTAGAAAGATTGGAAAAGGACCATGCCCTTCCTCTAGAACCAAAAGGATGAGACAAAGAGGGTTACAGGCATGGAACCCGAATACCTTGGTTTCCAAGGATGGGCGTGGATATTTGAAACCGTACACCGACGAGAACTCTGCAAAATTATACCATTGAAAACATTAGAACTATACAATAGGAAGATGAATGAATGTATCCACATAATATAACTTAACAGATCCTGTACTTATCTTGGAATTGCCGAGGGTGTGCTCCATTTCCCATTAGTGGCTGTCCCCAAACCAAATGGGGAGGAGCGAGCTTGAGTAAACTGATGGGTACCCTCGCATCAAACAGGGCCCCATATTTAGTTCAATATCCAGTTCCAGAAAAAGGTTATGCAAGAAAATATGACTTTCGTAAATAAAATAGCAATTCCAACACCAAACCTCAAAAACACTAAACAATGGATAAATATACTCTAGTTACTAAGGTACAAGCAAAGCGAGAGATTTTTACTAGAAAAGATCCTCATAAGGAATTAAAATAAAAAACAATTAATATGAAAATACCTAAATTCTAATATGAAATCGGTTCTCAAGTTAACAAAAGAAAGATTTAATGACAGACTACGGTAAGACATTACAGGATCCATAAGTAATTGTTAGTTCAAATCAAGATCTAGATAATGAATCTATGAAGGGGTATACACGAAAGAACTCTTAGAGACAGATGAATAGAGCTGGGGTGGAAAAGAATTACTCAATACCATTTGTAGAAAACACACCGCGACAGGTAATTAGAGTCTACGAATGGAAGTTCTTTCAGTATGGACAAGGCTACACTGCAATAATAGGAATTCCCATCCTCATACGTTTAATCTCTCAAATTTGGGAAAGTTCTCGCGAAAACAAAATACCAAATCAATGATACAGAGATAGTAAAAGAGAGAAGTATGAGTAAGCCCTAAAGGAAAACTACTTACAAAGCACCAGGAAAGCATAAGAATGAGGTACCAAGCCCTTCGGACTACCCTGAATAGAGGATGGTTTGGTAATGGAAACTAATTATCAAGAGAGAGGAAAATTCCATAACCCTTCTCCCTGAGATTTGGCAATGAGGGAATAGTTACCCACAGTCAGAAATAATCACTATGACATGTAGGTCAATCCATGGTGATTACAAAGGAAGGAGAACTCGATCACTAATCCACGACTAGAGATGCAAAAATAACATGAAAACTTACCAGTTTGTTAGACATAGATGTCACTCCCTTCATAGGAAATCCTCTCAGTTGTTTCCCTTTTCCAAGGAGTCAATATCGTAGAGCTAGGTTCCGGAGGACCTCCCCATGACAAAAAGAAAAGTTCATTAACCTAGAAAATCCCTTTCCTCGAAGAATAAAGGTTGCGGGTACAAAAGGGTAGGTGATGAAATAGACTTGGCACACCCTTATTGGATAACTTGTCAGGTGATGGCCTCGATGTTATCATACACCCTACCACTTTTAATGCCCTCGCTAGGATTAAATGCTCGTCAGACCTACCTCTCCGTTGGTATTGAATGGGCTACGGATTAAGAAAGTGCCTATGTAACTCATGGAAAACCTTTAACCCTAAAGTACAATGAATGTAGTTAATACAGTGTTCAGTTGATGCTAGAGTTTGGACAGGTGGAGCTGAGTGGGATTGCTAAAATGGGAAAAGGGTTATAGCAAATTTGTAAGATGAGTTTACCCGGAAGGCCTTACAAAACCACTAACCCTTATCCAGATGATTTTAAATTAAAGTGGTCTAATTACATTGTATTAAAACATTTCGTAGAGGAGTATAATCTAACTCACTACTTTTACCTAAGTCCTTTGATGGTTCTTGGCATGGATATGTGTATAGTCTAACATAAGAAGCTTAGGCCAGAAATCCCAAAATCGTTGTAGTTTAGTCCCATGGTAATGGTTATAGGTGCACACAGATAGGAAATTAATTATAATCACAGGACTTTAAATAAATTTGAAAAAATGGAGTAGGTGTTTCTTATATCGTCGATTTGGAAACATTAAAGTTGGGTGTTAATGTCAGTTAGCGACAGTAAGGACTCTAGAAAAAACTTCAGAATCAAGAAATATAATAGAAAGCCTACCTCTGTTGAATATCGAAGCTATTCAAGGATGAATGTTTTTTTTTTTTTGGCAGATTTGAGGTTTATTGCATATGGTATCACATAAAAGTTTGCAACAATGGGCCTTGAACATGGCCACATTAAAATTTTGGCATATATATTTTTTTTACTTATGAAAAACTAATAAACCTTCACTATTACAAACATAAAACCTTCTATTTTGTGTTAATCATGGCATCACAAGATTACGGGGAAATCATAATCGATGGAAATCCTGAACAAAGAATTCCTGAAAATCAGAGACAAAACAGTGATGGTAGCTCACCCACAGAAGTGTTGGAAACAATGAGGAATCTCATTGTTGAGCTTCAGGTTTTCAAAGCCGACAACGAGAAACTAAAGAAAGCACAGCAGGAACAACATGAGATAAATGAAGTCCTGCTATGCAGTATAGTGACCAAGAAAATTCCAAAGTATGATAACCACGAGAAAGAGGTCAGCAAAAGGGCCTCCAAGAATTCTGGGCCTGAAATATAAAAAGGAGATAGATCATTTGAAGGTACACCTTTAGTTGAGGACAAAACTAAAATTGACAGAAAAAGAAAACAAGTAGACCACCTTGAAGGAGAATTTAAAAAGATTAAACCAGCTACCTTTGATGGAGAATCTAGGAAAGGAGAAGAAGCTGAGGCATGGTTGTTGGACATCAAAAAATACTTCCATATCTACAACTATTCCAACAATATGAAGGTCAGAATGGCCATCTACAATCTGAAAGGGAAGGCCAACATTTAGTGGCAAGACCTAAAATTGGCCAAGTGCCTAAAAGAGAAATAGTTGTAATGGTCTCACTTTAATAAGTATTTCAAGAAAAAATACCTTTCGGAAAGCTACTATGAAAGGAAAATGAAAGAATTTTACAAGTTACGACTTGGACAGATGATGATGGAGGACCTTATAAAAAAATTTCTAGAACTACTAAGGTTTGTACCGTACATCCGGGAGGATAAGGTAAAAATACAACAATTCTTAAGTTGTTTACCATAGTCCTATAGAGACATAATTGAGTTTGACAATCCCAAATCCTTGAATGAAGTATTCAGGAAACAACAAATGTGCTACGACCAGTATAAACAGCGGGCAGAGTTTCCTAAAGCCTGGAAGGATAAGAAACAAGATCGAATGAAACAAAGGAAGAAGGGATGCCAGCCAGCTCCTTATCGGAACACAGAAAAAATATTTCTGAGGAAATATTTTCACTCCAACCATCCGAATACACAAGGAAGTGGTAAACCGTTAAATCTGGGAACGAAGAAGTTTGGGAACAACCCCCACGAACCATTAAAGTGTTGGGAATGTGGAGAACCTCATCTAAGGAGGAACTGTCCACGTTTAATTTCAACAAACATAAATGTTGTTCATAATTTGTAGGAAGCCTCGATGGTGGGTGACGTGGGCAGAAGCCTGCATCGGATAAATGCAACCATAGATGGTCGACAAGCTGACCACTAGTCCTCTGTGGTAGAAATCGAAGATAAAATCAATAACACTCGAATTTCTATTTTAATTGACCCTAGAGCTACGCTAAGTTATATTACTGATGTGGTAGAGTCAATTAAACTTAAGAAGCTGAAGCACGCAAAATCATGGCTGGTACAACTAGCAACGGTAACTAAAAGGAAAGTAGTTGACTTTATTCCTGATTTTGAGTTCAGCTTAGATGGTCAAAATATAATAACAAACCTGAACATCCTACCACTAGGATCTTACAATATGATTATCGGGATGGATTGGTTGGAACAACACAAATAAGTACTAGATTGTTACACAAAGAGACATAACTATAAAGACGATTTTGACACTACTAGAATAGCCCAAGGTATACCAAAAACGGTATCAGTTAGACAAGTTTCACCGATGCAATTCAAGAAATGTATGAGAAAGGGATGTCAAGTTTATGCCATCCAAGTAACGAATCTATTAGAAAAAGGAGATGAGCCAAAGTTAGAAGACTTTGCTGTCCTACGTGAATTTAGAGACATGTTTGTGGATGAGATACCAGAATTACCTCCTAGAAGGGAAATAGACTTCTCCATAGACCTACTACTTGGTTCAGTCCCTATCTCAAAAACACCTTACCGAATGAATTTACTAGAATTTACAGAATTAAAAATACAATTACAGGAATTGTTAGACAAAGAGTATATGAGACCGAGTGTTTCACCATGGGGGGCACTAGTCCTCTTTGTGAAAAAGAAAGATGGCACTCTAAGACTTTATATCGATTATAGACAATTGAATAAAATGAATATTAAGAACAAGTACGCCTTACCTAGGATAAACAACATGTTTGATCAAGTAGGTGGGGCCATGATCTTTTCAAAATTGGATTTAAGATCTGGTTATCATCAAGTTAGGTTAAGGGATGAAGATATAAACAAAACATCTTTTCAAACAAGATATGGACACTACAAATTTGTAGTCATACCTTTCAGACTCACTAATGCACCGACCACATTTATGTGCCTGATGAACAATATTTTCAACTAGTACTTAGACAAGTTTGTAGTAGTATTTATCGACGATATTCTGGTCTATTTTAAAACAAAGGAAGAACTTGAAGAACACTTAAGAATAGTTCTTCAAACGTTGAGGAAACACAAATTGTACGCCAAATTTCATAAGTGTGGCTTTTATCAAAAGGAAATACAATATCTAGGACATGTAACTTCAGTAGAAGGCATTGTCATAGACCCTAAGAAAATCAAATCCATTTAGAATGGCCAGTACCTAAGGATGTAGCGGATATCCGGTCATTCATGGGAATCACCGGATATTACCACAGATTTATAGAAGGGTTTTCCAAAATAGCCTACCATATCACGTCATTACAAAATAAAGGGACCAAGTTTAACTGGTCACATAAGTGCCAAGACAGTTTTAACAAGCTGAAGGAATTATTGACAACTGCACCCATATTGAAGGTATAAAACCTTGATAAAGACCTTACTATCTATGTCGATGCAAGTAAAGAAGGACTAGGTCGTGTCCTAACTTAGGAAGGACATGTGGTTTTTTATGAGTCCCGAAAATTAAAAGAACATGAGAAAAATTATGTCACTCATGACTTAGAATTGGCAACAATAATACACGCCTTAAAAATGTGGCGACACTACTTAATGGGCAGAAAATTTCTACTATTAATGGATAATAGCGGCGTGAAATATCTATTTAGCCAACCAAATCTTAATGCAAGGCAAGCAAGATGGCTACCCTTCTTGAGTGAATTCAACTTCAAAGTCAGACATATCAAGGGTAAGGAAAATAAGGTAGCAGACACTTTAAGAAGAAGAGTCCATGGGTTATTTGAGATAAATATCAGCAGGGCAGAAAGTGACCTGGAACAAAGAATAAGGACAACATGTATTAACGACGAAAACTACACTAAGATAATGGCAAAATTAAAAAACAATACCGCAAACTCAGATCAACGATATCTAAGTATCGACAAGAAGGGACTATTATGATTTAAAAATAGACTTTACATACAAGATTTAGCAGAGTTAAAGTTAATAGTCTTGGCTGAAGTGCATAAGAAACCATATTCTGGCCATCCAAAATACCATAAAATGATAACAACACTTAGGAAACTATTTTACTATCCTAATACACCAACATCTAACCGACCTATTACAACCATTACCAGTACCAGAATGGAAATGAGAGACCATATCGCTGGATTTTATAATAGGTTTTCCAAAAACTCAAAGACATAATGATTCTATTATGGTTGTAATCGATAAACTCAGTACGTTGGTGCATTTTATTCCTGTAAAGTCTACTTTTAAAGCTATAAACATTGCTGAAATATTTATGAAAGAAATTTTTAGACTGCATGGTATTCCTAAAATGGTGATTTCAGATAGAGACGTAAAATTCACATCCTCTTTTTGGAAGGAATTGTTTGCAGGGCTAAATAATAATTTGAATTTCAGTACGAATTATCACCCACAAATGGATGGAAAGACCAAAGGGACAAACCAAATTGTAGAGGATATTCTCTGCATGTACGTAAGAACAAAACCAAACAAGTGGGAAGACTATCTACACTTGGTAGAATTTGCATATAACAATGGGTACCAAAATTCAGCTAAGTTAAGCCCTTTAAAGGTACTGTACAACAAAAATTGTACAACTCCAATTAGATGGGATAACCCGGTTGATAGACTCATGGTTAGACCAAAGATACTCCAAGAAATGGAGAACATGGTAAGGAAGGTACAACATAACTTAAAAGAAGAACATGGCAGACAAAAGAGCTATGCAGATAAAAAAAAAAGACACCTGGAATTTCAAGTGGGAGACCATGTCTATTTGAAGGTCAAAGCCCAAAAACGTTCACTGAAGTTAGGAAACTATGCCAAGATGGCACCCAGGTTTTGTGGGCCCTTCGAGATACTAGCTTGAATTGGACCCATAGCATACCAACTTGCACTTCCAGCTAATCTAAGAATTTATAATGTATTTCATGTTTCTTTGTTGAAAAAGTAAGTTCATGACCCAACTCATATGATTGATTGGAACTTGGTGCAGGTGGAACCCGAAGGCGAGTTCCAGGTGGAACTCCTGCGTATTCTGGATCGGAGAAAAATAACACTTTGGAACAGATTCATTGCTCAGGTAAAGGTGCAATGGAAGCACTTCAGTCATGAGGAGGCCACTTGGGAGTTGGAGAGAGATTTGCAAAAATCTCATCCAATCTTGTTCCAAGAAAGGAACGAACACTGAGGATAGTGTTTTTTTTTTAAGGGGAAAAGGATGTGACATCCCCCACCAAAAAAAGTATTTTTTGAATTTAAAATTTGTTCGAAGATTATTCTGTTTTTAGTAAAATTGAATTTGGAATTTTTTTTTCCATTTATGGCAATTTCGAATTTCGAATTTGATAATTGTAATAAATTATTATGACTGTTGGGTAGAGATCTGATTTGACCCAACTAACTATTTAACTATGACACTTATATGAAAATAGAATATTTTACATTGATTGCAGAAGGAAAAATGGAACATGACTGTGACTCCATGAGTGGGGAACATGTTGGAACTACCTCTCGGCTGATTGTTACAAGTGAAAAATCAGATATTTGGCCATTAGCCCCTGAAAATCAAGGATTTAGAAAGGTGCGAAAATTCCCAAGGGGGGGAAGAAAGACCTAGGAAAAAGGATTGTTTGTTAAATAACATATGTGAGGAGGCAGGACGTTGCCTAGTATGTTGGGAAGAAGTACTATTGGTTTACTTGTTGTTATGAACACTGAATATGAAGTGTGAGGCAAGGATAACATTGGGAAAGAAGAAACCATTGTTGAAGAGGAGATTTCAAGTTCAACCTCATGGATTCATGGTCAGGCTAGGGGCTGAACCAGGAAAGTGATTTGGCTGCCCAATTCTACGGTTGGGAGGAACGTGGTTGTTTCCTTTGTCTTTCGCACATTATTTCAAATATGTTATTCTGCCCCCTTCTCTAGATGAGTGTTATAGGGTTAAATACTTGATAGAATGAATTTGTTAATTCTGAATAGAAATAATACTAGAGATGAAATATTTAATGCATACTATTGAACTTAGGAGCTATTAGAATGTTCCTATACTAGTTCTGAATGGATTACCCTTGTTAAATCTTATTGTTGATTCTAAATGGATTACCTTTGTCGCATCTTATTGTTGTTATATACTAGTTTTGAATGGATTATCTTTGTCGCACCCTATTTATGTTATGAATACTAACATCTGTAAGTTTACTACTTGAAAGGATAAGCCTGGTCAAACTCCAGGAAGAATAAATTATGTAAATTGGATTACTGCTATGAACATGATACAACACTATAGGAAAAACCCCACGAATAAATTGTATTACATGTTGGAGTTACCTATGTATGCAATGCAAGTGTGAATTAAATAATGTATACATATATATGTATGGTCGTATACTTACTATCTGGTATACAAAAGTATGAGCAGAAGTATAGAATTTGGCTAAGATTCTTCCATGTACAAACTGAACAGTCGTGATTATTAGGAGATAACTGTAATCGTATTTAATGGAGACTTATAGGACGATTTGGTCTATGGGAACACAGATCGAATTATGAGAATTAAATTTTGGAGTAAATCGGCTAATACTAATAAAATTACTAGAACTAATCATGAGAGGCACGAAGGCCCAAGGAAAAAAAAAGACATCTTGAAACTTCACATGATTTACACATACTCCCGAATAAATTGATAACTATGTAAACAATAGCATAATCACCTAGAAATCAAAGAGGAAATCCTTTGACATGATTACATGATAGGCGCAAATCGAATTTATTTACTATCATGCTTTCTGGAGTCAATTATAGGTGAGATACACACACAACCAACAATAACCAAGCTCCTTTATTCAATTCAAAATCCTAATTTTGAGGAATCCAACATGGTGTTAAATAAATTAAAACGATGAAAGAAACAATATGATATTATAGGTAAGTAGGAGGGAAATCCTGAAATTATTTTGTGAAATATATTACATATCTCATCCAGTTTTGAAACAAATAAATACCCCTTACTGTTTTTTTTCCAACGATAGGAAATACTACCCCAAGACATGTTACTCTTATGATATTTAAACCAGAATAGAAACTACATTGTTAATAAAAATATTGGAAAAGGACCATGCCCTTCCTCTAGAACCAAAAGGATGAGACGAAGAGGGTTACAGGCACGAAACTCGAATACCTTGGTTGCCAAGGATGGGCATGGATATCCGAAACCGTACACCGGTGAGAACTCTGCAAAAATATACCATCGAAAACATTAGAACTATTCGACATGAAGATGAATGAAAGTATCCATAGAATATCACTTAAAAAATCCTGTACTTATCTTGGAATTGTTGAGGGTGTGCTCCATTTCCCAGTAGTGGTCATCCCCAAAATGAACGGGGAGGAGCGAACTTGAGTAAACTAATGGGTACCCTCGCATCAAACATGGCCCCATCTTTAATTCAATATCGAGTTCCAGAAAAAGGTTATGCAAGAAAATATGACTTTCGTAAATAAAATAACAATTCCAACACCAAACCTCGAAAACACTAAACAATGGATGAATATGCTCTAGTTACTGAGGTACAAACGAAGAAAAATATTTTTACTAGACAAGATCCTCATAAGGAATTAAAATAAAAAACAGTTAATATGAAAATACCTAAATTTTAATACGAAATCGGTTCTCAAGTTAACAAAACAAATATTTAATGACAGACTGCGGTAAGACATTACAAGATCCGTAAGTAATTGTCAGTTCAACTCAAGATCTGGATAATGAATCTATGAAGGGGTATACATGAAAGAACTCTTAGAGACGAACGAAAAGAGCTGGGGTGGAAAATCATTACTCAATACCATTCGCAGAAAACCCACCACGACAGGTAATTAGAGTCTATGGAAAAGGATACACTGCAATAATAGGAATTCCCATCCTCATAAATTTAATCTCTCGAATTCAGGAAAGGTCTCGCGAAAACGCAATACCAAATCGATGATACAAAGATAGTAAAAGAGAGCGGTATGAGTAAGCCCTAAAGGAAAAATACTTACGAAGCACCAGGAAAGCATAAGATTGAGGTACCAAGCCCTTCGAACTACCTCGAACAGAGGACGATTCGGTAATGGAAACTAATTATCAGGAGAGAGGAAAATTCCAAAACCCTTCTACCTAAGATTTGGAAATGAGGGAATAGTTACCCACAATCAGAAATAATCACTACGACACATAGGTCAATCCATGGTGATTACAAAGGAAGGAGAACTTGATCACTAATCCATGACTAGAGATGCATAAATAACATGAAAACTCACCAGTTGGTTAGACAAAGATGTCGCTCCCTTCAGAGGCAATCCTCTCTGTTGTTTCCCTTCGCCAAGGAGTGGACATCATAGAGCTAGGTTCCATAGGACCTCCCCGGGACAAAAAGAAAAGTTCATTAAATTAGAAAAACCCTTTCCTCGAAGAATAAAAGATGCGGGTACAAAAGGCAAGGTGATGAAATAGACTTGGCACACCCTTGTTGGATAACCTGTCAGGTGATGGCCTCGATGTTAGCATACACCCTACCCCTTTTAATGCCCTTGCTAGGATTAAATGCTCGTTAGACCTACCTCTCCGTTGGTATTCAATGGGCTATGGATTAAGGAAGTGCATATGTGACTCATGGAAAACCTTTAACCCTAAAGTACAATGAATGTAGTTAATACAGTGTTCAGTTGATGCTACAGTTTAGATAGGTGGAGCCAAGTGGGATTGCTAAAATGGGTAGAGGGTTATAGTAGATTCATACTTTGAGTTTACTCGGAAGGCATTACCTAACCACTAACCCTTATCCAGATGATTTTAAATTAAAGTGGTCTGATTACATTGTATTAAAACATTTCACAGAGGAGTATAATTTAACTCTCTACTTTTACCTAAGTCCTTTGATGGTTCTTGTCATGGATGTGTGTATAGTCTAACGTAAGAGGCTTAGGCCAGAAATCCCAAAATTGTTGTAGTTTAATCCTATGGTAATGGTTATAGGTGCACACAGATAGGAAATTAATTATAATCACAGGACTTTAAATAAATTTGAAAAAATGGAGTAGGCATTTCTTATATCGTCGATTTGGAAACTTTAAAGTTGGGTGTTAATGTCAATCGACGACAGTAAGGACTCTAGAAAACCTTCAGAATCAAGCAATATAATAGAAATCCTACCTCTCTTGAATATCGAAGCTATTCAAGGATGAATGTATAAACAAAATGGATTTTTTTTTTATTTGGCAGATTTGAGGTTTATTATAGCTTCCTTCACTTTCTCCTGGAGTATTTTTCCCCGAACTGCACAGATTTCTGCCACCATCCCTTCTGGAAACTAACGACTTGAATCTTCTTTGACCCTCGAGTCTTCAACGATCTGGTTTCCTTCCCAACCACAAACTCCCAAAGTGATTCTCTTTGGAGTTATGGATCGTGCGCCACCTGTCAGTCTTGACGATGGACTTCAAGATTTTGACAAGTATTCTCTCATGTGCTCATTAAAAGGCTTAAACTTCATGCATTTATCTATGGATCCAACGAACATTGACCCTCGGTGCTCAGATCCAACGGATAAGATCTGTAGTTCTCCTAGATCTAATGGTTGTCCTAACTCCCGAAATGTACCTTAGATCGATGACTAAGAACGACTTTAGACCTTTGTCCTTCGATACTTTTGACATTTATTGGTGATGAAACTCTCGAAGTAAATATCCCTGAGTGACGTAGCTTGCTCACTTCACTTTTTGACATGTCACGAGCTGAGTAGCTGCCACATGTCACTCAAATTCATGATTTGCACATACCCAAAGTGTCGATTCAACTTGACACTTGTCATTGTCTGATTGTGCCATGTGTCCTTGATGATGTGGTCTTTTGACGTGGTCTTCCAAATTGGTATGCCACATTTCCTTGTAGACATGGTATGATGACATGGTTCTCCATGATCTAATGGTCATCGCATTTTCTCCAGATCCGATGGTCCTTATTCATTTCAGATTTCGGGCTTTGGGTAATTCGACTTTCAAGTTTCCAATTCTTTCAAAGTGAGATTCCCCAAATAATAACCTCCTCACAAATTTTGACGTGAACCAAATGTTGTTTGTCGATCATGTTCTTAGATCGATGGCTCGATCTATTTCAGTTCTTCTCTTCTATATTATCACATCCTTCCACTTAAAAGTGATCCAATGATCCTGAAGACACTCGAAGAAGATCAATGATCAAGGATGGTTGCGGAACCACATATTGTGAGTGATTTAAATCATCACCAAAACTCCACAATTTGAAGTTGCACATTGTTGGTGAGTCAACCACAATCGTCGATCTTCAAGGCTATAAGAACTGGCGGTCCTGACTAATTGCGGTATTGGAAATAACACGATATTTTATTCTCCTTTGGATCTTTGCAATCTATCCTTGTTGTTGATCTGGTGATTGCGCATCCAACGGTCACGACTTAATCAAACTTAATATGATCATTTGTTAGATCAACCACAATCGTTGATATTTGGGTTTATGAGATCTGACGATCTAGACCAATTATGGGATTAGAACTAGCGAGTTATTTAATTCTTCTTTCGCTCTCTACAATTCATCCCTGTCGTTGATCTGGCTTTCATATCCAACGTTCATGATCCTCCAACAGTCCTCAAGCCCACTATCACTCATATGATTGACATCCATAATATTAGACAATCAACACAGTCAATTTCTTGATCGAACCACTGTTGAGGCTTCTCACCCTAAGATTACGCTTTTCCTGTTTGCCATCGTCTTTGTTGTTCTTTCCATCAATGACAAGAACACTCTTCTTGTAAAAACATGCCAACATAGAGAACCATCATATCGTGAGTCAAATCCTAAAAAGTTGAGCATTAGAAACTAGTGGTGTTGCTACATCCATTACCAATCCCAGAAAAGAAACGGGAAGTGACAACCGTTGATTTTATAAAAAAGTTTCCAAGGACAACAAGGCAACACGATTCAGTCATGGTAGTGGTTGACAAATTGACAAAGGGTAATCATTTTCTTCTTGTGAAAACAACTCATTCAGAAGGTAATATTGTATAAATTTACATGAAGGAAATCTCTAGGTTGCATGAGATACCTAGGACAATTGTCTCAAACAGACACACAAAGTTTACTTTCAATTTCTGGAAGGGGTTATTTAAAGGATTTGGTACAAATCTAAACCTTAGTACAACATACTATCCATAGTCAGATGGGAAGAAAAAGAGAGTCAACTGAGTAATTGAAGACATGTTAAGAATGTATGTGATGGATAATCCATCTAAGTGGGAAGATTACTTGCACTTGGTTGAGTTTGCCTATAATAATGGGTATCAAGCTTCATTGAAGATCATCCTATTTGAAGCTTTGTATGGTAGAAAATGCAGTACTCTAGTAAGCTAGGATAACCCAACAGATAGAGTGGTACTTGGCCCATAGTTTCTCAAGGATATGGAAGACCATATGGTTAAGATTAAGAAGAATTTAAAGGCAGCTCAAGATAGACATAAATTTTATGCAAATAAGCATAGGACAGAAAGAGAATCTAAAGTGGGGGAGCATGTTCTTTTGAAAGTAAATCCCAAGAAGATCTCTTTGAAGTTGGGTAGTTGTACAAAGCTGGCAGCCATATTCTGTAGTCCATTTGAGATGTTGGATAGAATAGGGCCAGTTCCATACATGATTTTATTGCCTCTTTCCATGAAAGTGCATACCGTATTTCATGTCCCTTTGCTAAAGAACTATGTACACGATCCTAACCATGTTATTGATTGGAATATGATTCAGGTAGAGACAGAGCGAGACTTTCAAGTCCAGCTAGTGCAAATATTGGAATAAAAAGTCAAAATGCTCCAAAATTGAGTTATAGAGCTAGTAAAAGTTCAGTGGACCTGCTATGGTCCTGAAGATGCTACCTGGGTAGAATGAAGATGCCATGCAAGCAGAGTACCCACAAATTTTTGAATAAATTTTGGAATTTTGATTCATCTTTTGTATATGCACTGAGGACAGTTCCAAAATAATGGGGAGGGGATGTAACACCATAGGTTTTGAGCTCCCATATTAAATAAGTTATTGTTACATTACTGAGAGGCTAGAGTGCCCAAACAATTATTAAAAGGCCATTGTGCCTAATAAATGTAATGTGTGATCATTATTAATAATAAATACATCGTTGGCTGCTAGACAAACAAGGAATATAGTTATAGGGGGATATGATTCCACAAGAGAGGGGGATTGAGGGGATAAGTGTTTATTTCATTTCTTAAATAACCCATTTTTTCTAATGGAGGAAGTTTGTTAAGTAAACTTCTTGGCTAATTCTCTCATTAGTTTTTTGTCATTTTCTCACTCTCATTCTCGTCCCCATTCTAGTGTTGTTGCTCATCATATCACGCATTCATTCACCATATTATTTCATTGTTCATCCTCTCTCGTGGATTCTTCACTCTATTCATTACTTCACTCACTCATATTTCCTCATTCATGTCTGGCTTGGAGAAAGGAATATGAACTACTGAAGAACAACCATGATTTTGTTGCTTATAAAGATTGTTGGTGTAGTCCAGTTGTGAATCAAGGACTGCATGTTTGGAATGTTGTGGCTTATGTCCAACCTTGCTGACAACTGCAATTCATGAGAGTCCCAGCATGGAGATTCTGGACCAGCTACACTAGAGATCTATAAGGAGAAGGACTGCCTGAGGGACTGCGTGGAAGAGGAGGGTGGGGGCCATTCTCTTGGGTGGTGCAAGATGGGTAGAAAAGAGTTGGGTAATTGGATTGCTATGATTTTTGGGGAATCTTGTCAGAGCTTGAGTGTTTTCCTATAAAGTACTTACCTCTTCTCCCTTTGTTGGATCCAATGGTCACAAGAACTCTCGGAGGGTCTTAGATCAACGGACCGCATGAATTCACTACTTCAGGACTTCGAGACATTTCAAATATCGAGTCACTCAACTCCCCAGAGTGATATCTTTCGAAGTTATTATGCCATCCTTACACTTCTTGATCTAACGGTTGAGAAATATCCCAAAGGGATCCTAAATCGACGACCTTTATGCATTCGGGACTTCGGGCTTCAACACATTTCACTGGTAGAAACCTGGAAACCCCCGTAGTACCAAGTATCTAGACTACGATATCTCCTACTGTGTACCTTCTCAAATCAATGGTCGATATGTACTACAACCTTCAGGCCTTTAGGAGTTCTCGACCCAATGCAAACTTCCACATCTTTTTCCTCTGAAGTGCCCATTCTTCGGACTGCATGATCTGTTGCGACGTGGTGAAATACTAGAAGCAGACACATGGTCCAATCAGGAGGGTGACATGTGTCACATTCTAACTGACATTTCAATCTTCCACAGGTTCAAAAATCACTGACACCTGGCACACATCCCATGTGTCCACGTCATCCCAGGTGACATCGCCAAGCTACATCACTTCGTAATTTTGGGCTTTGGAAGATTTTATGCTTCCATTCCTCAGATCTCCTGAACTTCAAATTTCTGAATTGCTTAACCTTTCAGGGTCCACATCACCTCCAGGTGACATCATTATACCCCACCACTTTGGCTCTTCGGGCTTCGAGAGTTTCCACACTAGCACACTCTAATTCTCCTGAACTAGCCAATCTATCGACATGTGTTTCCCTTAATGGATTGTCTGGATTAACTTCGAACTTCGGGACTTTGGGGTTGATCACTCCCGACGACCCCCATACTCCCAAATACTTTCTAGATCTGACGGTCCTAAACACTCCCGAAATCCACCACTCCATCTAATGGTTGATGAGACTTCAGGACTCCGACCTTTGATAGTTCAAGATTTCCATTCCTACCAAGATCATCGAAGCGATAAAGTTACGAAGTATTACCCTTCACTCTTGGCCTCGATCGATGACTGACGATCAACAATCTAGATTTGATGACTGGAACTTAACCTTTCCCAACTTCTGGTTTTTCCTTCATTGGATGGCTCCTACTCAGCGGCCCTTTGATCCAACGATCCAGATCTCTCTTGATCCCATAGTGGCGATCTTTCCCAAATTTTAAAGGTACAATCATGATCCTTCGATACCTTACAAAGGATCTCTGACATTCTAGCTTCTATGCGGACTTTGCAACACCATTCCTCCTGAGCTTTATGACTTCAAGGTCATAAATTGATCTCAACCACGAGACTCTAACCAATAGATCCAGCCCATACAGGCTCGACGTTTCAACCGACATCTATGATACCAAACTGTAACATACCCAACCACCCTCATGCCGGCCTATGCCACTTAAACAGGCTGCAACACACCCAACCACCAGCAAGTGGGGCACGCTTCAATCCCAAGACTCAATTCTCTACACAGATCTCGAATTCTAACAACATTCAATCTAAAAACAAGCATGAAAGAACCACATGCATTAGTCAAGATCCATAACACAACATAAAAGAGATAAACAATGTGCCATGCACAAAAAATAGCCAGCAAACAGGCACATTAAAAATACATATCTAAGAGATAATTAAATACACAACAGAAATAAACATTACACAAAAAACACATAGAGCACTTATCTTTGCAAGTAAACATTCACCAACTGGTGAAAATTAAGGACGTTCCTCCCAACCATAAACACTATTGTTCATTTAAACTCAACAACAGGTCACCCATGAGTCAAGGCTATGAATCCACAAGGATGGGTCCTAGGCCAAGTCTAAACACACAATAGTTGGCTAAGTAGCTCTCATGTTTCCCAACCTCACAACAAATCCTAATTTCGAGCTCTCTTTCCCCCTTAGCTTGCACAACCCCAAGAAATGAACACCTTTCTCTGCCATGTAGTCCCTGAGGTTGTTTCATTTCTCTCTAGAGCTCCATTTCTATTGGTTAGGAAATATCCCTATTGGAAACTCCAAGGACTCTCAGTTGTGAACAATTCCATCCGAACTGCCATCAATCTCATACTAACAGATCTTTTAGCACTCAAGATATCATAGGATTTTTATCACTCGCAACAATACAAGGTACCCAACTGTCTTCTACCCAACCTGCATAACCCAAGAGAATGGACCCCCTTCTCTTCCACGCAATCCCTCGGGATGTCTATCTCCTTCCAGGGCTCCAATGCTTATGGTCAAGAATCTCCATGTTGGGACTCTCAGGATTCACAGTTGTGGACAGTTCTATCCGAACTACAATCAAGCTCATGCACACATGCATCCATTCCCTCCTCAAATGATTAGTAAATCATTAGAGACATTCAACGATGGCTCTCCTCTTCCTTCCATTCATTTCCATGCTCATCACAAGAGCACACGAACTAGCAGTAGTGAGTGAAGAGGAATAAGAACAAGAGAAGAAGGGGAAGAAGACAAACTAGGGAAAGAACGGTCCCCTAACTTCACACCAAGCCACCCTCACAAATCCATTCGTATCCATGATCAGACCAAGAGAATACGAATGTAGCAAGGGCGAGGCTCCCAAAAATGAAGAGTGTAAAAGATGTAACAATGAATGAATAAGAACAAGTGAACCCCCCATCCAAACCAAAGATGGGTTTATATAATAAATTGGAAATCAAGAACCACATGACCTCCCCCAAGAAGCTCATGTAACCCCTTTTCTCCATAAAATCAATTATGGGTAAATAAAATAATAATAAAAAGACTTAGCCCCTGAAGCCCCCTCTCTCATAGAATCATAGCCCCCTATATCTTTTGTCCTTGTTTGTCATGCAACAATCGGTGTACTTTATTAAAGTATATGAAGTGTTACATTTCCTAGGCTCTCTGGCCCCTTTTCGACTTTACCGGCTCACCAACCTAAGTCACAATTACATAGTACATTATAGTTCATAAGGGTTAAAACTGGGATGTTACATGTTTCATTTATTTCATTGTTCCATTGTTATGCTCTGCAATATTTCTATTTTCTTCTATTATAATAGATTTGGTACCTTACAAAAAAGGTGACTAAACAACCAGTTTTGGCACTTCTAGATTTCCATAAAGTGTTTCAAGTGGAACATGATGCAAGTGTATTAACGATTGGAGCAATTTTGAGCCAAGAAGGAATATTGATTACATTCTTCAACGATAAACTCAATGATGCTATGGAAAAATACTTTGTTTATGATCAATAATTTTATGCGATTGTACAAGCTTTGAAGAAATAGTGACATTAATTTCTAATGAAGGATTTTGTCTTATTTACTTATCATAAGGAATTTCAGTACATCAATAACCAAGGTAAGTTAAATCAATAGCATTCAAAATGGGTAGATTTTTTGTGAAGTTACTCATTTGTTTTGAAGCGCAAGTCTAGAAAGTCGAATAAAGTTGCAGATGCACTAAGTAGGAGAATAATGATTCCAAATACTTTGTGAGTAGAAGTTATTGACTTGGAATGTATGAAATACTTGTATGAAAAAGATGCATATTTTGCAAAGGCTTGGAAAGCATGCAAATCACCTTGGAGAATTGATAGGACAATATATTTCGATTTTCATATTCAATAAGGTTTCTTGTTCAAGAACCAAAGGTTATACATTCCACATAGTTCATTGTGGATGAATATTGTTAAAGATTTTCATAGCGGAGGTTTGGATTGACATTTTGGTAGTGATAAAACCACAACGCTAGTGAAGGAAATATATTTTTGGCCTTGCATCAATAAGGATGTTAAAAAGTTTGTTGAGTGTTGCAGAATTTTCCAACTTGAAAAATGAAAGAGTCAAAACACCATATTGTGTACACCACTACCTATACCTGATAGGCCATGGGAAGATATAAGTATGGACTTTGTTTTGGGACTGCCCAGGATGCAGAGTGGTCATGATTCTGTGATTTATTTAGTGGACATATTTTAAAAGATGGAACATTTAATTCCATGCAATAAAACCAATGATACTACTAAAGTGGTTGTTTTATTTTTCAGAGAGATTATGATATTACATGGACTTCCAAGAAGTATCACTTTTGACAGAGATATGAAATTTATTGGACATTTTTGGAGGATAATTTGGAAAAATATGGGTTCAAAATTGTTGTATAGTTTTGCATACCATCCTCAAATGGATGGACAGACCAAGGTGGTGAACCAAAGTCTTCAAATATTTTTAAGGAGTTTGAGTGGGGAGAAGCCAGGACAATAGGATTGGATCTTGGCACTGGATGAATTTGCTTATAATGATTGTGTTAACAGATCCATGGTAAAGAGTCCATTTCATTTTTTTATGGTAGGTCACCAAAAGGAGTTGTTTATTTGCTTAAATTACCAAATATGGAGGACAAAAGGATTTTTTATGCAAGTTAGTTTACAAAGAGTATACATGAAATGCATGAGAATATTAAGAGAAATTTACAACAAAGAAATGTCAAATATAAACATGGATCATATTTATGAAGATGACAAAAGGTTTTTCAAGAAGAAGAGCTAGTAATGGCACACTTGAGGAAATAAATATTTCCTCAAGGTACGCACAATAACTAAATTAAAACAAAATTAGACTATGTCAAATTTTGAGAAACATTTTTTATAATTCATATAAGGTAGAATTGCCATAAGATTTTGATATTTCTCCAATATTCAATGTGGCCGAATTTTATGAGTTTCATGAGGGAGAAGTGCATGAAGAGAACCTACACAGATCAACCCTGACTGCATGGAATAGGAAAACATTGATCAAATCATGAACACAAAGGTTAAGGGAACCCACTAACATAAGATCCAACTCAATTGAGTAGTCAAAGAAAGGAAGCTACTACACAAAGGAAAGTGGATCACCAAGCAAGAAGTTCAACAAAAGTTTCTCCATTTGATGGGGGAACTCAACGAAATGGAGACAATTTCCTCCTACAAAGGGAGGACTAATCCATGTGGACATTGGTGGCTGCCCACCTATTCCCCTGGCTCAAAATATAGTTTCCCTCTTGTTAGTTTTTCTACAGTTTCTTAGGTATTGAACTTTTGGGGACATTTTAGGCCCTAAACGAAATTTATTTTGGGTCGAAATAACCAATTCTATAGCTAAAGGATTTTAACTGGGCCATTCATAATGTGTACTTCTCAACTAGACCTTTCTGATGAGCTACTAAGCACCCCAAACAAATATCGTATGAAAAATGTAACGTCCTTAGGAAGTTGACTTATCAACTAACCACACCAGGGAATATATACCTTTTGGTGTTTCATCTTTTGGGGTTAGCTTTTTGAATATTTAGTTTTTTCTCATTGATGCTTTATGTTAAAATGCCTTTCTTGCCTCATTGTAATCATCTTCTTGCGAATGTGACAAATGTCACATCTCTTCTCAGAGATAATCTGCCACCATTGTATTACAATATCTCTTTTTTTTGTCATATTTCTATGTTTCATCCCGTTCCCTCATAAATCTGGATCATCTCAAATTTTAAGAATATTAAAATCCATCTATTTAGGTTGTTCTAGTTGTTAGAGATAGTTCTAAGTTTAATAGATTCTACCCTTCCTTGTGTTGGAAACAATATGGACTATATCTTGTAGACACTTGCATTTTGCACAAGCTGATAATCCTTGTTGTGCAAGCCATTCAAACCAACATTGTTGGAAGTGGGGTGTTTTGTCTAGTGTTTACTTAAAACACTTGCTTCCAATGCTTAGAAGTTTTACACTAGTCACAATATGCAATTGTGTTTTCCAACAAAAATATTGTCCATTCCTTTTCTTAGGAAGCAAATTCCAAATCTGAAGCATGTTTGCATTAGTCAAGGTATCTCGCCATGTTACCTTCAACATATAGCCTCTATTTAGCAAAGAATTTCCAGGGTCATCTTTATCTTGGCCAAATTGTGCTGTCTATATGGCCACACATATTGAAATATTGGAATTTATATTTTAAGGGAGATAACCCATAATTTTTAGATTTTAACTGCAAAAGATCTCTTTCCCCTAATGACATGGATGTGGAAGAGAGTGTGGTTCAGATAAAACTAAGAAAATCCTTAGTGCAATTGAGTTAGATTTTCCAAAACAACAAGTGAGGTCTCTACATAGAGACATGTTAGGTTTTCGTGATAATAATTTCAATGAGGATCCACCTAATAAAGAAGCACTAGTTATTACTGCAATTCATATGTTTTTGCAAGTTTCTATCACAATGTTACCTCTTGAAAATGTTATGAATGGACTAGCATATACAATTGACATTACCCCTACTTTCCTTAGACAATGGTTAGAACAAGGCAGTCCATGAAATGACTTTATTCCAACACACAAGTATTAGATTGGATTTCAATAGCATCCTTTAACCTTTGGTCAACTAGATTTTGATTTTTTGTAGCTAGATCATCTAGATCCTATTTTGAAGTGACGTTGAATCGTCTCATTGAAACATTGCCCCAACACCTAAAAAAACATGTCTTTGACTCTATTCCTAGATCATCTACCACAAACAAATAGATAAAGAAAGACACCTACACTAATCTATTTATCTATATGTATAGGAACTTTGTTTGGGTGTTTCAATAGATTCTAGCATAAACAAGTAGAAATAAGTCATTATAAGTGTTTTCAATCAAACTTTTTAAACACCTGACCATGCTTTGGTGTGTCTTTTAATCTCTTCAAACACTAAATCAATATTTTCTTATATAAATCATTCATTATACAATAATTGGCATTTTGTATTTCTGGTACAGGTACTCGAAGAAATTTGGGAGGCATTTCATATTTATTGTACAGGTACTCGAAGAAATTTGCGACAACGTAAAGAAATGGCGATTCATTGTATTATTCAGAATTTGTTCTCTGGTTCTTGGTATTGCATGGGTTGTTGGTGAAGCGTTTTATTGGGTGAGAGCATACGAGACAATATCAGGCAGAGAAGTGACAAACGAAAATAGATTTTTGTTTCAAACAAATATCTCAAAACACTCTATCGTGTATAGTGTGAGAGCAAAAGTACTTACCCTTTTGAACCAGGTTCAAATGCATTGCCTTCATCTCCAGGTTCAAATGCACTGCCTTCATCTCCAGGTTCAAATGCATTGCCTGGAGCTGTAGTTATTTGCGCTTTCTCAAGGATTTCAGCAAAAGTATCCCATGACTTCAGACCAGCAGATTGAACCCATACATATGGCGTTCTGAATGTGCTTAATTC
This sequence comes from Picea glauca, assembly GCA_000966675.3. Lineage (NCBI taxonomy): Eukaryota > Viridiplantae > Streptophyta > Pinopsida > Pinales > Pinaceae > Picea > Picea glauca. The sequence continues at coordinate 41,959 of JZKD02S0109041.1, read as the reverse complement.
TTATGTCCTCTTTATAGAATTCAACAATTTCATGCATAGACTTAAAAACTACAATGCAAGCGTCCAAATTAAACAAACCCACACTGTAAGGGTTTCAGTTCTTCAAGTGTCAATGCAAGTTAATGAAGGAAGAAATTTCCCTGCACGTCTAAAACTCATTTATACCACAAATTGTACTTTGAATTTCATATCTCAAATCCCTAAGGAGATTGAAAATGAGCCTTAAGGTCCCGAAAGCAGTTTCACAGAAATTAGTTGCTGGATCTGCCAGTAGAGGACAGACGAACGGAAACAAATGAAATCGAATTAAAAAGTGAAGAAGAAAACGAAAACTAGATATCCTTGGGACGCCATTCACCCTGTTCTGGAGGTCTCTTTTGACAGACTCGCCCATTCTATCATCCCCTTTTATCAACAATTCCTTTTGAATCTGCGATGCCGTAGTACCTACGTACAAAATAAAATTCAAATTTATGGTAAATCGGGGCTAAATCCTCGGAAAAAAACATTAAAAGAACTGAAAGAAGACATGAATCCAAATTGAAGAAAAACATGAGATCTTCTTTTTGGATTTGCCAGCGGACTCATCTACTAACAGTTCCTTCCGTTAAACTCATCTGCTTTTTTGAATTTATTCTTCCGTTATAGAGACGGATAACGGTCATAATCCGTTGAAGAGAGGAACTTCGTTTCATCTGCTACCGGTTCTTGGTCCTTCGTAGAGAGAGGGACAAAGGCGACAAAACATCTATCCGTTGGAAGGATATATATATATATATATATATATATATATATATATATCGAATCTTACACAATTCCAACATTTACCGTCTCCTTCCTCCTCTATCCATGCTCTGGTGTGTCTGTGTGAATGGATTTTTGAGTCTCAAGCGAATGTTAGTCTTTTTGGTCTGTGTGTGATCGGTTGTATGGGTCTGAGTCTGTGTGGTCTGTGTGTGATCGATTGTATGGGTCTGGGTCTGTGTGGGGTTCAATGTTTGAGAGTCTGAGTAGAGGAGGCGGCTAGGCAGGACTGGATAAGAATGGAGGCAATAAATTGAATCCTCCACTTGAGCAGACATACTTCAAAGGAATCTAGGGCGCAGCTAATCTGTTCAACAGTCTTTTGGATCATCAAGATCAATGCTCTCTCTCAACGCTTCTTACATGTACATTTTGTTATTAGTTTCTCGGAGCTCTTCTCTGTTCTGCTCTCAGAAACCCTAGAAGCCCTAGTCCTTTCATTTCTGTTAATGTCTTCAGCCTTGTAATGAGGGTTCCGTTCTGTTGGGCTTCCTATGTCACACCAGGATTGAACGAATAAGCGATGTTGACGGTTATCCATAAGCAGAGCCGATTTTGACGGTTATCCATAAGCAGAGCCATTACTGCTTCAAACCCTTCAACAAATCCAATCAAATTGCTATTCCACTCCTATGGATGTCGTGGTGAGGTTCTCTCCTTCACATCATCCAAATCTGAGACTAGGCTCTTCTGCCGCTGCAACCAAACTCCAATTCTAATTCCAGGTATTTCTTCTCCTCTCTATGGTCCGTGATTAAATACTTTATCCATAAGTATAATTTAGTTTATTTTCTCCATGAGTGTAGTTTCGTTTAACGCTCTTCTGTGTTTATTATATTTCGTTTAACCCTCTTAACAAACATTTCTTCCTGGTTTGTTTTTTTAGCATTTTATAATTATGAATATAATTTTAATCGTATTTTATAACATTATCTACACGAATCTTGCACATAATGCTTTCATTTTTTTACACAAGAAAGATTCCGGCGGTTTTTATGGTGGTAGAATATCCCTTCCCATGAGAAATAAACATGGGATACAATTGACTTCTCTTCTCCTTAATGAAAAACTTTTAGCCTTGCAAGTAGGGTTGTGTTCTGTTCTCTGTTTATTAAGTTTAGATTATAACTTTTTCATTGATTCTTTGCCATCATTATTTTCTATGAAAATGGTTTTATATTTATTAATATTAATTTATATATGATATAGCTCTTTTCTCGTATGAAAATGGTTTTATATTTATTAATATTAATTTATATATGATATAGCTCTTTTCTCGTGAATGGACGTAGATTTATATGTAGTTAATTTATATATGACTTCGTACACATATCTTGTATATAATTCCTTTAAAAACAAACAGGTGTTATAATTTTTATGCGAATGAGAGATTTTACATTTAAATAAACATATGAATAAACTTGTTAAGTAAATATTCATATATACATACTGATATTATGATATGCAGTTGTTAGGTAAATAGAGATTTTGATATTTTGCATTGTTAGGTAAATAAAGATATTAATATTTGGATTTATAATTATTTTTCATATATTTTTTTAATGAGAGGGAGGTGTGATGTTGAAATTATGATATATTTATATATTTTGATTATTTTAAGAAAGTTTAAAAAATAGATATATATATTTTTTCCAAATCAATATTAATAATATAAATAATAATTTCACAAAATGATTTAGTTTTAAATCCATTTTTTTTTATATATTTTTGGAATATATATTTACTTAAAATTTATATTTTCTTTATGATTTACTTAAAATTGGTTAGATTTAAATACTTTAGATTTTTTTTGATATATTATAAAATTTTAACATAATTATTAAAATATTTATTTTCTTATTTATTATGTATTTGTATATGTTTGTTTATTATATTGTATGTATTTGTGTGTTTATTTATAAAATTTGTTTATTAGATTTTGTAAGTTAAATTTGTACATCAAATGGCATAATGGATGCTTATTATTTTTTTTAATATTATAAAATGGATGTCATGCATATGTTTATAATGTGCATAAAGCTATATATTATTATTTTTTAAATTTATTTTAAGAATTATTTTCATTTAATGTAGTCTAATGTTATGTTAGACTTAGGTTTGGGATTTGGATTTAGTTTTTAAGAATTAAATTTATGCTTAAAATTAAGATTTAGATATAGGCTTATGGTCTAGGTTTGGGATTGAGGCTTAAGGGATTTAGCCATAAGACTAGGTCACAATGGGGTAGGGTAGATTAGTTTATGTGGGCTATGGTAGAATATATTAGGTTAGGTAGGGTAGGTTAGATTAGGTAGTTTAATTTACGATAGGGTAGATTCATCTAGGTAGGGATAGATAAGATAGGTTAGTGTACGCTTGGCTAGGGTATTCAAAGGAAGGGTAGCTTAAATTGAGGGTGGAGTAAGATACACTATGGAAGATAGTGTATGTTTAAGATTAGGATTAGAATTCATGTTTTATCTTAGGGTTTTAGGTAGATTAAGTAGGGTAGGTTATAATTCAGGGCTAGGCATTGATTGGGTCTTAAGGATTTAGACTTAGGATTGGGGATTACAATTTATGCTTAATGTTAGGATAGGGTTAGGTAAGGTAAATTAATATATGTAGGATAAGTTATGCTAGATTAGGTTGGGAAGGGTAGGTTGTTATAGGAAATGTTCTCTAAAGAGAATATTCTCATATGAGGAATCGTTCTCAACATTAGACTATCAAAATTAGGAAAATAATTCTAGGTGAGTGTGTAATATCTCCAACACCCCCTCTGAACACTACTACGGTGTACATGATGAATGGGTCCTGACAACCAAGGTCATGTTACATACCCATTGTAATATGCATATAAGAATGAGACACTGAAAAAATG
>JZKD02S0109041.1:8458-38221 GCA_000966675.3 Picea glauca | reverse complement strand
AATCTAATGAAGTAGATGCACCATTGATATTTCCACACATATCCACTTTCTATTCTTTTAATGAATAAGATCCAAATAAAGTTTGGATGAAACGTTGAAAACTGTGTGGTCCTTTCGGGAAAAATGCTAAAATTTTGTTGATTTTAAAATGATCATAACTTCACTTCCTGAAATCCATTTCAGAAGATTTGTTTTTTGAAATTGGATAATTTTCTGAGAGGAATTCAAATATCCAATTTATTTCTGTAAATTTTTATCATAAAATATGAAAATTGAATATGATGTGTGTGGCTCCCTTTTTGTCTCTTGAGATGCATCCATGGTGCATGCATGTTTCTCCTAAGATGCATGCATGATGCATGGAAACATGTCTTCATGTGACCTCTGAGATGCATGCAATACATCTTCCACATGAAATTCATAAAACAAATATGAAATGGAGTAGACATCATTTGCAATTAATGAAATACAAATTTGTGCAAATACTTGTGTAGAAGACTCTTCACAATAAAATGCTTGATCTTCTCATGGCTTCTCTTCTGGATCTATCTATTCAACCTCGTGCATGAAATCTTCACAATATTATTTATTCCCGAATAGAACCTCCAATATGGTCCATAATTCATTTGGACTGGAGCCTTTTGATACATCATATACTAGGTGGAGAATTTAAGGAGAAATAGACAAGTAGATACATCTTATGACCATGTCTTGTCTATTGAGAGAGTCATTTTTATCATCATAGAAATCAATCTCTACTTCCATTTCCATATTTATTCGATATAAGCCTCTCCATTTGAGATGAAGAAGAATTTTTGGCTTCCACTCCAAATAGTTATGAGGCATCAAAAGTATTGTTGGCGAATAATCCATCTTTTCTGCGTTCGCCAATATTTAATACCTGCAAAAAGAGTCTTGCGTGTATTTTTGCTAGCAGTCCTTCGGATTTGATACCATGTAAATGTGTTGAACCTAGACATAATAGATCTAGCCAACCAACAACATGGACAATTGGCAAAGAAAATATGAGAAAAGAGAAGCAGGAGAGAAAGAATGGAATAATTCTCATTAACTGTATTCCACACTCAAAGAGTGAATAATTTACAATAGATATAGACGACATGAGTAACTAATGCTCCATAGTAGTGATCTAGAGAGATCTGGACACTCACTAACAAACAGTGGAGTGAATTGCCACCTAGTCCTGGTTAACTGATCCATGCAATCATGAATTAACTCAGACACATGTGAGGAAGTGAGAGAGACACATGTAACTGATGGTGATAAAACTGAGTTTTTCATGCATGAGTGACTTCCACTAGTCTAATTGAGTGTCACTGACTCTGAACTGAAGACGAACGCCCTATTTTCTAGGGAAAGATTATCTAGAGAGAAAATTCTCATCTAAGGAATCTTTCTCAACATTGGATTATCAAACTTAGGAAAATAATTCTAGGTGAGTGTGTAATATCTCTAGAAATTCTCACTATCTAACAATCTAGGTTTGCTAGGATAATTCAACCACACGGTGGTTAGATTTCTATGTAACATATGTTCAGGTTGAACCATGTTAGATCCAATGACTGGGATCTCACAAGATACCTCTCGATAGATATAATGTCCTCTAGGTTCCAATTGTTGGACTCCTATATCATCCCTCCTTCCGGACCTCTGACGACCCTTCTTACGACAATTTCATAATAGAATCCAATGGTCTAGAACTCATGTTGGTGACTCTTCTATAGATCAATGGTCCTCATCGACTCAGAGTTTCCTTCATCAGAGTCCCAATATAACCTCTCACATGCTCACTATGATGGTGGCACCATCCGACCAATGGTTTAGATCTAACCAATATGTTGAATCAATGGTTGCGAGTCATCTCTATTAAGACAATGGGTTTTCCACTGGGTAAAGGTCCAAAATTGGGACTTAGCCAATTTCAAGGGTTTCTCAAAGGTTTTCTATATCTCCAAGGTCTGAGGCACCACCCTGAGACCGACTAAGGGTCTCTTGGTTCTTTAGGATGATTTTTTCATATCTTACAAGCTTTCTTGAAGGTGTATCTTGCTCCCTTACAAAAATGTTGAATAATACAGTCTTCATAAAAAAGAAGGTGTCTACAAGTCCACCAACCTCCCAAAGTATCTAATACTCAAAAAAACTTTAGTGGCTTTAAAAATTCATTGTATTAATCATTCTTAAACAACCCTCTCCAATAATATGTTAGTCCTATCATAACCAAAAGCATATAGTCCTCATATAATTCTTGTAGTTCTACCAAAGAAAAAATATAAAGTCTTGTATTTAAACGAAAACACCAAGAACAAAAATAGCTTCAATTCCTTAGCATATCAAAGAAATCTAACTTAATCAAGAGATGTCATAGCTTCCATGTAAGATTAAGAGTGAATAGAACAATGAATGCTAGCAAAAATTCACAAATGTTTCTCTATGTTGCTTCACATATACATAGTTCACAACATATATAAATATGGGCATTCATCTATGTATATACATGAATACAAAACCAAGTTTGTCACGAACCAATTTTCCTATGATATAAACAAAACAATAATTCTTTAAAATAAGAATAATATGTAAAAACTTCAATGTGTAAAAAAGTTAAAAGTCATTATTTATTTTAATAAGTGAGAATTATGATGTGGAAACACAAAGGGTGATTACTTTTTCTTATGGAACTCTTCTATTTAGTATTGATTTGAAATTTCGCCATTTCCTTGAGCATGGGAGGAAATTTGGAAATGTGCTCATGATAAGTGATAATACTTGATATCTTGATATAGGAGCATGAAGTTGGCCAATGTTATATGTAAGGTAACTTAGGAATCAATATAAGTTTTCTTTATTTGGATGGTATATGTGAGCTAACTTAGGGATCAATATAAGTTCTCTTTATTTAGATGGTATATGTGAGGTAAATTAAGGACTAATATAAATTCTCTTTATTTGGATGAAGTAAGTTAGATCTCTTACAATGACTCTTCATGATCCCAAACCAAACATCATCAAAGATAAGTCCTTTCATTTATAATTTAATTTAAACAAATATAACGAATAACATCGTATTCACTATTATTTCACAATGACTCTTCATGATCCCAAACCAAACATTATCAAAGATAAGTCCTTTCACTTGTAATTTAATTTAAACGAATATAAAAAATAACATCATATTCACTATTATTGGATAAATTGAATATTGATCTATTATCCTCATTTTATTATCGACATGTATTTATATACTATAAATATGATTCATCTACAATATGTATGGGCTTTTCTTCCTTTATAATAATAAAGAATAATAATTATTGCGTGATGTGTCCATACATTTAATGAAGGATTTTAAAATAGGAAAATAGACCCTTCTATCCTAAAAACCTTACATAATGTTAAGTTTCATTCATAGTAATAATATCATGGAGGGGTTTACCATTTCTGATTTTTACTTAACTCGTCTCCTCCCCTTCATCGTGTGTGCACATGATGTAATGTCATTATTGAATTTGGCCCTAAAAGACCAATCGTTTTCATTGGCAAACCCCAAGGCCTTTTATTAGTCCCTAGGTCAAGGCATGGAGTCTAGATTTTGCCTTGCATTCAACCATCGTTGACTACCTATTAACGAGTTCATTATGTGTACTAATTGGTCAATTTTGTAATTTTATTAAGATAGTTTTTTAATGTTTTTAAGATAGTTTTTTTTATATTTTCTAATATTATTTATTAAATTTTTATATTTTCAAAATAATTTTTTTTTTTTTTTGAAAAATTATATACCTAATTTTTAATTTTTAAGATAGTTTTTTTTATATTTTCTAATATTATTTATTAAATTTTTATATTTTCAAAATAATTTTTATTTTTTTTGAAAAATTATATACCTAATTTTTAATTTTATTGGCCCATCCCACATTGATGTCACTTATTCACCATGGTGGAGGAAAATATGATTTACCTATTTTTAAAATTGATTTACAGTATAGATAAATCTAAATTATATGATTAGTCAAATTATATGTTGATATGATTGAGCTTCTGCATTTAATAGAGTCACTATGCACAATATGTACCTATAAATGGAATCTCTGAGAAACATCTTCTACCTCGCTACAACTCTGCAACATCGGCTACCACCTCCCACTCCCTTGCACACTGCTCGATTGTTTTCCATTTGGAGCGTCACTATGCATTCAAACAACCTTCATTATTCACACTTCTTTACGTATCCCTTCTTTACGTTGTTGTGTTGTTTGTTCCTATCTAGGTATGTTTCGATGCAATGTTTTTTTACACATATTTTTTTGTTAGTGAAATTTTCACCCACTTTGTACACTTTATGATGGTTCAATATTTCATTTAATACAGTTAAAAAAAATTAGGATCATTGCATTTCCTACTCCATCTAGATTCAAAGTAAATATGCATCTATAAATAAAATATTTATAGAATTTTTTTACGTAGAAACAAAATCTCATTCCTTCTTTGTTTCCTAAGTTCTTTTAGATGTAGGCATGATCTTCACTACTGCGTTGTTTGAGATGTAAGCATAGCTGCCTTGGAAACTTGGCTCATGATACCATGTATACCTTCCTACTTTTCTTAGGAAATGCTCTTTTCTAAACACAAAAGTCGATTCTTCAATCAGATAAAAACAATAACCCACTATTAGGGTACGATAAACCCACCATTAGGTCTTTCAACACTCTTCTCAATGAATTACTATTTGTATGAGACCACCCCCAATGACACGCTTAACCAGTTCTATTTGTTTTGATTTGAGTTGGTGAAATTGAAAAAAATTCGACGCAGGAAGTCGAACAATTAATCCTCGTTCTATGAAAATATCGCCATTTTATCATTTGAAGCCATAGTAGATTGCACGCGTAGGTGTCTGCACGGTAAAAGGTTGATTTTTCTTTGAAGTTTGTTTATAGTTTTGCTCATAAATGTTATATTTGGATGAATATTGGTGAAAATGATCCTTTTATAAAAAATTTAGAGGAAATTTTGTTTGCAGAAAATATAGTTTTATAACATCCTCATCAAGGCAATCTGGATCTATTTGATAGAATGAGAAACCTCATTGTTGTTATCTATTTCACTCTTATTTCCTTGTGAAGTTGGAGAATCCTCATGAGTTATCCAAAAGGTCAAAGAAGTCAAAATTATTTTAGAAGCTCCTAGAAGAAGTTGACTAGTCAAATGAGTGAAACTAGGAGTTAATCATGGGTTAAGTTGTTACAATAAGAAAATAATTAAAAATAAATTAGTTGCAACTAGAAGTAGACAATTTACTATTTGTATCAAAGTGGGTTAAAAGTAGACAAGTGGTTAGAAGTGGGTTAGCCCTAAAAGAAAGAAATTGGGTTAAGTTGGTTAGAAGGTAACCCCTTGAGGAAGCTACATGGAAGTATAAATAACATAGTAGGGATCTCATATTAACACCTATTGAACACATTGAATATCTATTATTGTGTAAGGTTTATTGCAAGTACTCATTGATACATATGAAGTGGTGCAAGTCTGAGGTAGCATGAAGGGTTGGCGGTGAAAGTTTTGGAATTAAGAAAAATACTGAAAAATCCCTAGTTTTTGAGGTGTACGCAGGATGTAGTGGAGCAAGACACATATGTACGCGGGATAACAATATAATAGGGCACGTACATGAGGGAAAATCCCTAGAAACTTGAGAAGATGAAGATGCCGGGTCTCTAGATCTTACAAGCAGTCTCCTAAGAAGGTCTATTGTGAATGCGAGTAGCTGTCAGATCTCGTCTCAGAGATAAGATACCACCATTCTAGCGATTCTTTCACTCTGTATTTTTACAGTCTTTGTACATTTTTTCTCATTAAGAGAAATTGTGTATCATTGTATCTTTGTGTTTATGATTGCATCTCTGGTATATTTATATTATATTGTTGGATATTCAATACATATATGTACATTTATTTATTATATCTTCGCTGTCATTTTGTGCCAAAAATAATCTGGATTAGTGGTATCAGAGGAGGTTTCTCTTCATCGTTTTTTTCAGTGCATGTCTGTGATGAGGTTCGAGTATAGCAAGTTGGCTCTCGAGCTTGTCTCTCTTGAGGACAATCACTCTCGCACACCCAAGAATCCCTCAATGGCAGAAGAAAATAAAAACAACAGAGCAACCGATTCTATCAATTTGTTTCTTGAGCAAGCTCTCATGCGAGAGAGGGACGAAATGATGGAGAAATTTTCCCACATCCTTCAATGCCTACCGATAACAACATGCGCATATTCATCAAGTGGCCACTTTGGGGGAACCTCTCCTTTCAAGCTACAAGTTAATTTTGATACTCTCATATTTGAACGACAAATAGATGCAGATGCCCTGGAAAAATGGTTAAATCTGCTAGAAGTTTATTTCTTTGTCCCTAATTTCTGTGATAGGGAAAATATCACCTTCACACTACTTAAGGCTCTCCCCCATGTCAAACATTTGTGGGAACCTTATTGGGAGAAAATTTCCACAAAGGAGTCTAGAATATATGGGGTCGAGCCCACTTGGGATTTTTTTGTGGATGTGGTAAAGGAAAAATATTACCCTATTGGAAACTATGAGGACCAGTACATGAGATGGACCACACTATGGCAAGAGAGGGGCCATGAATTTTTGAATTTCACCAATACCTTCCATACCTTGCGCACGAAGATGGGTATCAAGGACTCTGAGCAATATTTGGTTCTGAAATACTGCGGGGCTCTAAACAGATACATTCAAACTGAAATGGATTTTTTGTACATCTTATCACTCAGTGTTTCTTATTGATATGCTGTTAAAATCGAGCAGAAAGTTAAGCACCAGAAAAAGCGGGATTTTGGGTCTATCAATACACAACAAAAAAAGTATGATAAAAACAACCCTAAAAATTGCATCGTGAAAACCATTCCAAGCCATAAGAGAAGAAGGATCACAGAAATATGAACAAGGACATCGGAAAATGGTGTGATTTCCAAAAAATCCCCTGGCACAACACAGATGAATGTCGCTCAAAACATTCATTGGTGGTCAAGATAAAAGACAAGGAGGCAAAACCTGATTCATAATCTGATTCAGAAAATACTGATAGAAGACAAATCATTGACGCAGATCGTACTGTTATTGTTGTGACTGTAGAAATTCAACCAGAAGAACCAATAGATCCTGAAGAGCGGGAGCGCCTTTTTAATTCACAGATGTGGGTGAAGGGGACCCCACTGCATTTTTTTGTTGATAGTGGAAGCCAGAAGAACCTCATCTCAGCAGAGATTGTCAAATAGTTGGGATTGTTGACAACACCACACCGCAACCATACAACATCGGGTGGCTTCACTAGGGATGATATCTTCATTTCATCTAACAATCTTGATTGTCATATGGCATCTGACCCTTCAAGGATGAGGTATTATGTAATGTTTCTCCTCTGGATGTATTTGATGTTCTCTTAGGCCAATCATATATGTGGAAGTGCCATGTTGTTTATGAGTATCGACCCTGTAGTGTCATTATTACTCTGAGGGGTCATCTCTATAGAATACCATAGGTAATTCCGACTACTATTCCACCTAAACAGTGTTGTAAGGTAGTATCTCATACTACTAAATTCATCTTCTTCACAATTTGTTCAAAAGGTGAACAAAAGGATACTACAACCACTACAACCTCAGCCCAATCACCTTATTTCCAACAAATGTGGGTCGACAAGGCTGCAGCAAAGAGAAAAAAATCATTCTACACATAGACATCTCATGTAGTTCGAATGGTTGAACAGATTCAACCCTGCCAGCAACAGGTTCCTGTCATCCTTCCACAAACCACGCAGCGCGACGTCTCCAACACGACAAGCAACACACCAAGATTCAGTGACAAAAATTGCTTTCTCATCTGCCCCGTGAACTCAATGCAACGGAGACCATTTCTTCCTAAGGAGGGAGGATTGATCTAGGTGGATATTTGTGGCTACCCACCTAGGTGGATATTGGGGGCTACCCACCTATTCCAACTGGCTCATTTTGATAGTTTCAATTTGCCAGTTTTGTTCCTAGTTTTTGAGTCCCAAACTTCTAGGGGTGCTTTGAGGCCTTAAACAACGTTTCTAGGGCTCGCCATAGTCAAATTGTGATCAAAGTTAGAGTTTGATAGAAACATATGTAGTCCTCAGGTAGAAATTTCCAATGATATATTGTCCTCCCCAAACGAAATCATATGCCAAAGTTAAGTCCCCGAGAAGTTGATACACCAAACTACCCAAAACGGGGTCCACAAAATTGTTGGCTTTTCATCTTCTGGGGTTAGGGTTTTTTATTTTCTTTATGTTAAAAAGGCCTTTAGAGCCTCATTGCAAATTATCTTATTGTGAATGTGAGTATCCTTCACATCTCTTCTTAGAGATAAACTACCACCATTGTAACGAGTCTTTCATTCTATATGATTATAGCCTTTGTACATTTTCGCTCATTAATAGAAATTGTGTATTATTGTATTTGTGTGTTTATGGTTGCATCTCTGATATATTTTTGTTATATTGTTGGATATCTGATACATATATGTACATTTCTTTATTATATCTCTGCTCTCATTTCATGCCAAAAATAATCTCGATGAGAAATGCCAAAATGTATTGTTGGGTGTTATTTTCTACATCAACGTTTTTGGAGTGTAACTTTCACATACAATCTCCATTTGGTGCACATAGTAGCTCGTTGGAAATCTCTAACTAAGGACAACAACAAAAAAACAATTCTTGGATTTTCCAAAGCTATAGCTAGGACGACGTCACTTGTCTAAAAATATCGTTAAGGACCTCAAAATGGACTTGGAAGTTTAAGACCCAAAAAATCCCATAAAATCATAACAAGACTACCCATATGGAGATCCATGTTGAGTCAGTGGAAGAGATGGGTGGCCACTAGTATCCACTGGGATCATTTATTATGGTCAAACTTAATTCACAAAAAATGGTATAATAATGAGAAGATCGAAGAAATGGAAAACATAATTAAAACAACAAATGGTAATATGAAAAAGACATAAGATAGGTGAAAACATTGGACTGCTTTAAAAAAGTCAAAACTCCAATTCCAAGGAGACAATAAATCTTTGTTAGAATTAGACCCAAAACTAGGTAACTTATGATAAGAAACTTAGCTTGTGAACTTGCAGAACCTCGTAAACTAGGTAGAATCCATAATGTATTTCATATTCTTCATGTTCTTAAAAAATATATACCTTACTCTATACACGTTCTCAAAATAAAAATATATACCTTACTCTATACACGTTCTCAAAAAGGAGAATATTAAATTAGAGCTTAGATGTGAACTCATTATGGAAACTAAAAAGATCATAGATAAGAGTATTAAGCAATTAAGGAAAAGGAATATTAAAGATCTAAAGGTTAAATGGACACATTGTAATGAAAGTAATGCTACATGGAAAAATTTTGATGTAATTATAAAACAATATCCTCATTTCATAATGAAATTAACACTTATTGTTTTGATGCATATGAGGTTAAGGCTGCTAAGTACATAAGTGATTGAAGGAGGAAAGAATATCATGTACCAATTTTTGCATGATAGTAAAAATAGTAGAAGAATTTTTTAAAATAAGACTAATATGTTAAAAGATAAAAGTGATTAGTTCTTTAATAATCGAGAGTTATGATGTAAAAACATAAATGGTCATTGCGCGTCATGAAAACTTGACCATAAATTATTAAATATAAATATAAAATTATTAAATATAAATATAAAATATAAATTCAACTTACCCTTACTCACTCTGTCATGTCATTGAGTTAATTCTGATCTCGAAATAAGTGAAGGCTGCAATAACACTATAAAGTTATCAGCCAATGAAATGTAAGAAAATTCAGTTTTTTTTACATATTAAAAAATAAAATTTTGAGTTTGTTATGTTACACATTAATTTTTTTACAAAATTTTTAAAGTCAACCCAAATTAATAGAGTAGTCAAAGTGAACTCATCACTATGTATACTCCCTGGTACAATAAGTCTAATAGGTTAAAAGATAAAAGTGACTAGTTATTTTAATAATGAAGAGTTATTTTACAAAAATTTTAAAGTCAACCCAAATTAATAGAGTAGTCAAAGTGAACTCATCACTATGTATACTTCCTGGTACAATAAGTCTAATAGGTTAAAAGATAAAAGTGATTAGTTATTTTAATAATGAAGAGTTATGATGTAAAAAAATAAATGGTGATTGTTTTTGGTTATCGAACTCTTCATCTAATAGTTATTTGGTGGAAGATGTTCTCGTGATAAGAGATAATACAACGTATGTTCATATGGGTGCGTCAACCTCACCAAGTGTTATACATGGGGTAACATATGTCCTAGTATAATTTCTCTTTATTTGGTGCGAGAAAGTTAGATCCCTTGCAATGACCTCAAGGGCACAAACCAAGCATTATCTTGTAATTTTATTTAAATTAATATAAATGATGAAATCGTATGCTCAACTATTGGCTAAGTTGAATATTGTTTCACCATTATATTATGATTTTGTGATGATTTGAGGTATTTTACATCATTTAGTTATCGATACGTATTCTATGTTGTAAATCTTGGTAATCTTTAATATGAATTTTTCTTTTTTTATAATAATAATTATTATGTTAATTATGGATATCCATGTATTTAATAAAGAATTTTAACATAGGGAAATAGGTTTTCATGAAGTTAAAATTGGAAAAATAATTTAAGAGGTTTTTTCGCACAAATAAAGAGTAAATTTAACTGGAAAAAAAATGGGTCCTCATTAAGCAAAAATGGTTACTCGTAAAAAAATTCCTATATATATTCCGAGAAAAACATATGTACTTTTTATTAACTGAATAATTATAGGAACATTTGATCACTTTTGATCAATGGAAAATTTTGGGGGGAATGTTTAAAGGATTTATGAGTTCTAAAACTTAAAGGCAGATGTTGTGGGAATGTTTGACAATCGTATGGAGCTATAATTTCATGGAGAAAAAGGCCTCGGGCATGGGAGTAATGATTTGCTTGAAATTCGTCAAGGGAAGCAAGAATTTTGCTGTTGGGCAAATTTTTATTGCTTCTCTAGGATTCTTGTGGTCCCAACAAAGATTTTTCCTTTCAAACTTATGTCGAAATCCGTGGAGGGGAGTGGAAAGTCCCAAGGGACTATGAGCAGTTAAGAGGGATTCCATCCCTTTGGTTGTGCATGTTGTGGGGAAGAGATCTCGTGGACTAGAATTAGCTATGGGGAATTGACAGTTGAGAGGGGAACATTATCTAGCCTTAGGGACCAATGTATTTTGTGTATTCATAGCCCCATCTTAAGGGTGACTTGTTGTTGAGAACTGGAAAAACAAGTCTACGATTAGGAGGAACATCCATCCTCTGTAGTGAGTTGCATATTTATTAAGATATGTGATCTTATGTGCTATGTTCATTCATGTTAAATGTTGGTATAGTTGTTGTGCATTTTACTCAAAGTTATCTTGGTTATTGCTACTTTTGTTTAGTAGAATGATGCACATGAATTTGTATTTTATGGTTGAATGATGTTCTATGTATTTAGTTGTTTCCGTGCACAGTTAAAATAGTTCCATTTACATTTTTAAATACATATGGACAACGACATGAGTTTGAATGTCGTGTTGTGTATGTTATTTTTTCATTTAGATTTGACATCATAATTTTTTATCCGGTCGTTTTAGCAGTGATGTGATCAAGTTGGGAGTTGGGTAGGTTATAATCCTCATAATCATTTATAGACTTGTGTAACCTGTTTCATTTTACATAAAAAAATATCAAGCATGTAATCCCATTCCGTATAAAAATAGAGACACAAAAAATAAATAAAGACTTGGAAAACATAGGGGATATCATTCTCCAACTTTCTATCCTTTCATTTTTTGACTTCCTTCTAGATTTCTACTAAAATGTGTTCTATAAGCCTCATCAACAATCACCATTTGTAGAGTCGAGTCAGGAGGATTGAGTGTGGATTGTGAGTAAATATCATTTGGAGAGGAAACATCAAAGAAGTCTAATTCATGTATTCCTTTATCTACCCTAAGGGGGGATAGTCGAGGATAGAGAAATAGGGTTTTTAGGTGGATCAAAGATATACATAGAAGAAATTAAAATATTCTCGTCATATTTATTATCCTTTGGAGAAGGAGACTCAACAATATCTGCATCAATAAGAGTCTAGGTTGTAGTATAGGGAGGAATAGCCAATCAAACTTCCTCCATATTTTTGGGTCTCACCCAATGACTATCCATCTTATGGTACCTCCAATAGGAGGGATAATTATGATTTCCATGTTTCTTCTAAGACTCTCTTCCTTTGAAGTAGTCTTTCCCCCTATGGTGAAGCTCAAAACCTAGCGTGAATATGAAGGTTATATCCTTGTAATCAATGGATTATGTCCACCTTGAGTCCCTACAATCTAGTATGACCTAAGAAGGAATACCTTTACTAATATTAGCATGGATGCATAGTTGAGAAAAAGTGTTGCAAATATTCACTACCTTGTTGAGATGAGGGACAATGAATGTCCCCAAATAATTTCCAATCTCTTCGAGGGAGTATAAATTCTATAATTCTATGGGGAGGCAAGGAAGATAGACCCATATAGAAAAATCTATAAGTAGTATTGTGTTGGGGTTAAATATAGGATGTGATGGCTTCATCAAGAGGCAATAATTTCCCATAAACCAAGGTCCTCTACCATTAACTAGACCATGATCTTCCACATCTATGAAATCCAAGATGAAAAACTCCTTTACTTGTTGCACGTGTGTTGTCATTGATGTCAAAGTGGTCATGGACATGGTCAATTATAGCACAATAATAGATAAGGATGAAAAACAAAGAGTGTATAATAATAGAAATTATGACAAGTGTGCACAACAACAGAAAGTATGACGCACAAAAACTGGAAGTTGTGAAAAGATGAAAACAAAAGTGTGTATAAGGATCGAAGGCGGAAAGGATAAACCGCACAAAAAATGATTAATGGTGTAGAAGGTATGACACAAAGTATGATGCATATATAGAGTAAGTTGTGAAATGATGAAAACAATAGTGTGCATAAGGATCAAAGGACGAAAGGATCTATGACATAGAAGAAGATCAATAGCTAGGACTTGATTGTAGGTTGGAACCTGTCTACAAGTTGGAGCTTGCATGTGAAGGTTGGAGCCTTCACCAAACTAGTCAATTGGAGATAGCGGAAACAATTTGCAATACGTTTTGTAATTTGGAGCTTGCAGTAAGGGTTGGAGACTTCACCAAATCATTAAGTGGGTGTTTATTGTAGACATATTGAAATTTGTATATTGTGTAAGTTGGATATTACATTAGGGATGGGTATCCCTCTGAGGTCATATCCTGATATTGTAACGAATGAATTATAAAATAACATTGTTTGTAGTTTTCTCCCATTTGGGTTTCCATGTAAACTCTATGTGTACTATACATGTCTTTATGTGATTTTTATAATGTTATGTATTAATGATGTATGATTAAAGTGTTAAATATTATAAAAAGTGTACAATATTGATTCACCCCTCGTTTTAGTACTGTTAGAGGTTCCAACATTACTAAGGGGTGAATTTTAACCAAACCCACCAAGAAAGGGCAATAAGAATTCTCACTCCATGCATTTAGATGTTTAAGAGATGGCCAATTTCCATGAAATCTAAAAATAAATCCATTATTAAAAAATAAATATTCTAAGTACCCCACTTCTACTCGGTCAATTTTAATGATAGGGTCTTCCTTTACTATATCCACATAAAATATACATCCTTTCCCTAGTTTTGGATGACCTACAGGAATAAAGGATGTTGGAACATAACCTACCACTCCAAAACCAAGAAATGATTCCTTGTGGGAAAGGTCCACACCTTTCGCCGTGCCTTTGGAGAGGATAAATTGATCTAGTGCTTCTGCACCACCCCTCAAATGAAAAGCTAGTGATATAGTTGCATGTCTAGTTATAAAATAATCAAAGATGCTAATAAAGGGTTCTAGTTACATACCAACGTAATTCAAACATCATAGTTAAACCATAAACCCTTCAAGAGAATAGATGCATTCCATTACACTAGTACAAAATGAGAGATAAGTGACCAAAAAAAGACCAAAATCCGCATATAAATGACCACTTTTGATTTGACGATCGCTAGTGGCTAATTGCGGGTCTCTTATTACATGACAAAAAATGTGGTCATTTATAGCTTGTCTTGTGGTCATTAATTTGGTCATATATTTGGTCATTAATTGTGACGGTCATATATTTGGGTCATTAATTTGGTCATATATTTGGTCACAATTAATATATAACCAATTAATGACCAAATATATGACCGTCACAATTAATGACCAAATATATGACCAAATTAATGACCACAAGACAAGTTATAAATGGTCAAACTAAATATGACCACATTTTTGGTCGCGTGATAAGAGACTGAAAATTAGTCACCAAAAGTGTCATTTGGTCATTTATATGCGAATTTTGGTCATTTTTTTGATCACTTATCTCTCATTTTTTTGTCATTTTATATATGAATTTCAGTGATTTTGTTTGGTCACTTATCTCTCATTGTTTGGTCACTAATTTAATCATTTTTAGTCATTTTATATGTGATCAATATTCTCATTTTTTGGTCACTAATTTAATCATTTTTAGTCGTTTTATATGTGTTCATTATTCTCATTGTTTGGTCACTAATTTAATCATTTTATATGTATTCATTATTTTTTAATAGTTTTAATGGTATCCATTATTAATCAATATAAATGTTTAGTATGATATTATGTCTAAATTAAAAGAAGAATCATACACTATTCATACTCATCTAATACACATGTGAATAATACAATATTGTCACATTAATTAGTTAATTACCACACTTATAAACAAGTGAAAATAAAAGAAACATTGCTTATACCTACCTTTTATCGTAATATAATATTTATATATAATCAAAAATAAAAAATTAAAGATTGAAACAAATGAGAAAAGTTAAAAAAAAACCCTCTATGAAAAGTATTAAATAAATTAAGGTGTAAAACGACTCCTTACAATACATGGTACTTATAAGAGAAGTTGATTAGCAATCAACCTATATACAGTTATTAAAGATTAAGACAGATGCTTGATTGTTTTTGGTAGTATGTATTAAAGTCATTTTGATGTTAATATGTTATGCATCTATAATAATAGAGTTATAAATATTTCAATAACTAAGTAGTTATTAAAAATTATATTTTAAGATTATAGAGTTATAAATATTTTAATAACTAAGTAGTTATTAAAAATTATATTTTAAGAGTGAGATTTCAAAATAGTTTTACTCTAAAAATAAGAACATGGTTGAAAAGAGGTTAGCTAAAAGGTAGAAAATTGTATATATATAGCTTGGATCATGTGTTTCTTTCTTGAAGGTCAGAGGTTCAAACCCAAAGAGGGTAGGGAATGTATATCTCTATAGACTTTAGCAATCAAATAGTTTGTATGTGACCTAAACAATGTTAAAGTATTAAGACAACCTAAGTGGACCTAATGATTAAGAGAATGTGTTTTTTTCCTTGGAATTCATAGGTTCAAATTGACAGAGATGTAGAGTATGTATATCTCTGTAGACTTTACCAACCAAATAACTTGGTAGTGACATAATGACCTTATAGATATATATATATATATATATATATATATAAACAATGTTAAAATATTAAATAAATTAAAATGTAATCTCAGTTTCTAAAACATACAATATTTATATGCATGTTGTTATATATATATATATATATATATATATATATATATATATATATATATATATATATATATAAATTGTTAAAAAAAAAAATATAAATATATATATTCTCAGTTTCTAAAACATACAATATATATATGCATGTTGATTAAAGAAATCTTATAAGAGGTTAGTAATAATTTAAGACAATTGTTTGATTTTTCTTTTGTGTTAAGTTTTTTTGTTACTTATATGACATAAATTTGTGAGTTTCACGGTGTTGCAATTCACGTTATTGCACTACATGACTTCCAAGAGCTGCATCAAGCTAAATTGTCTGTATAGTTGTTGTCCCAACTTCATCCTAATACAAATATAAATATTCTCACTGAACTGTTATCTAAGGAAAAAGAGATTGTAATTTATACTAAAACAACTTGAAATCCAAAGTATGAATACATGGTTGGTGTCCTTTCCAAGCCAAAAATGTATATTATAGTGATAAGCCCCGCTCTTTGTTGCAGTTGTCTGTAAAAGGTGGATATTACAAACAAATTCAGGAAACAAAGCACCAAAACAATCCCAATGACATTTCACTTTTTCAATTGCCACAATATATGAATCAGTTTGCAACTGAATTTTTTTTCTCTGAGATTCAAATTCAACTGACGAGTTACAAAAGGAAGATTCCATACACTACAGAAAGAAGAAATGCTTAGCACACATTTTTTTGGAAAAAAATCTGCTCCTTAACCCTTTCCTAAAAAGTCTCATGAAAAATATAATAGGAACTTTGAAAACTTAACACCTTCTCAATAAATTTAAATTCCTTATTTCTGTTGATGCGGATCATTTAGAGTGAATTGAATACCATGGAAGCTCACCCAAGACCATTCAAATTGGCTTTGTTTCGAAGGCACAACACCAAGAAACTAAGAGCTTGTTATTCTAATTCCCTGCACCCATGACATAAGTCAAATTAGCGTTAGTCATATTTTATCAGGTAAGACAATTGAATGCATGTTTTCATAAAAACATGACTCTATTTTAAGGATCAAGTGGAATAGGAAACGAGACAAGAATTAACACTAATATTAGTTAGGGTGCAATGTTGTAAAGTATTGTCATGCAGATATTTATGATTCAGGTCAAGCATGCTGTGATTTCATATGTGATGTGCATTTATCATTAAGGGATTATGCATATTACATACTATCCCATAGTCATTTGCTAGTATACCATTGTTCAAATAAGTAAATAATGCATCTCTTCTCCAACTTGATTGCAACAATAGATAGAAATGCCCGATTTAAAAATTATGGTGAACCTTTTATTTCAGAGTCTTTGTTGTTCAAGGAATTGGTAGGGACATAGGAAAAGGAAAAATAAATCAATTACACTAAAAACAAAATTGTTTACAATGATCTAGGTAGGCTCTGGAAATATTCCATTTCACATGCTTGAACAAAAAAGCAACAACTAGTCAACATTTTTCTTCAGATCCAACCAGATATAATTTGCATCTCAATGTGAATCCTCTACAATACAATATAATGTGAATCCTCTACAATACAATACAAAATGCATGCAATACTAGAATAAACCCTTAATTATCTATACACAATTCTCCTTGTTGGTTGTAGTACTAGTTATGAAAATGCATGAACATTTACTATCAATCTGGGGCTCGTAATATTTCAGGTACAACACTGGAAATACCAAAGATACCCTAGGAATTATGTAAAATCACTCATTTCTATGAACTATATATAAAAAAATCCCCTAAGTTCTTAAAGACCAATCATCAAATCCCTAACTTGAAAACTTGGCAATGTTATTAAAATAAAAAATAAACAAACAATCAACTCAAGTACTATCCACTTCGCTCTCTTCGTTTAATGATCAAACTGAACTTGCAAATGATCTGAACAATCAAGCACACATACAAGAATCAAAATAAAAAACATGTCATTTCAGTTCAAACAGTAATTATTCATGTACTAGACTCTCCACTCCACTATGTGCATAAGAAATGAAGGTGTAGTTTCAACCAATGTTCTTTGTCAAGAAAAGAATCACACTCTTTTTCTAATAAAAATAATTTCAATAATAAATAAATGTTGCAAATTTGGAAATTTCATCAACAAGAGAATCAAAACCTTGGATCAAAATTAATCTTCAACCAATGTTCCTGCACTCAACAATCGACAATGTATATCATGTGCATGCACGAATCAATATACACACTTAAAATAATATTCATTGCATAGACTGCAACCCTGTCAATACTCAATATATTCACCATCAACAGTTTGCTCTAAATCAATAATTCCCCAGTGGCTCTATCTTAAAATGAAAACAAATGATATGATAACATATATGCTTCTAATGTAATGAGAGGAAAATCGAATTTTAGATTGTTGTAGATCAATAAAAACACAGGTATATATTATCACCATACACTGGAGTAGTCACAAATAGTCAGATCCACTATCCACAAGATCTATAGGCTCCAACAACTCTATGTATATCTCAGTCACATTTAGGTTCGTAGGGTTTCTAAATAAAACAAAAGTTCTCCCGATCTTGAGTCTAAAAATGAATCAAGAGCTTCAAAGAGAGGTTATATTCGATACCACAATCATACCTTTACAATGTTCAAGACCCTTTAAACCAAAAGATTCACAAATTATCTTTAAAATGAGATGCAATCAGATCTCTAGTGCCACGAGATCATACAAAAGGTGTATAGGAATCAAAGTTGAACGATCTGTAAAAGAAAGAAAAATAAGTGTTCTACAAACTTACGATGATCACCATCTAAATTCGTTCAGGAATGATCACACATACAAAGTGAAACATTCATCTATGTATTTAAAAAGGAACAGAGAATGAAAACATGAAATCCACAACAGTTTATACAAACCACACAATCGTGAATCACAAAGAGGTGTATCGAGTTGGATTGGTTGGGCCCTAACCAACTAGCTCGCACCCTCTTAAAAGAAACTAAATTACAGAGTGAGATTGATTATTCACATATCATAACATAAGTGGAGAGAAACCTGACATTCTATTAATGAAGTTCAGTATCAATACATAATGAGCTCAATGATATAGACCCGATCAATCAGAGCAACACCAAACTAAAAATACATTGATATCATATCACTAACTTCCCTCTATGCCATAAATGAGTTTATATAACGTTTTACATTCCAATTTCTGGGTATAACTGAGCCAACCATATACAAAATACAACAAGAAAGTAAATCACAACAATTTTCCAACAATAATATTCTGGTAAAGATGTAGTCTATTCAAAGAGATGTGATTACACTGTGTGAAGGATCCTTTAGAAAATGGTTGTTGCATATTCAATGCCTCTTTTGAATGTAGGGAAATGAGGCATGCCTTTATTTCATTCTCGATCAAAGTATTCTTAGGAAACTACCCGATATTCCATTTGGCCCTTGGTTGGTTCCATTGACCATCGGCCTACGCGCCATCAATTGGTGAAGGAATCCGTGATGAGTGAAGGTACTTAAATTCCCATTAGTTAGTGACTTATAAATATAATAAACTCTAAGAACATGATAAATGAAATCATTTTGAACAAATTAAATATTTACCTTAGCAACTTTTAATGATATGCAACTTTAAGCTCATATCCTCAAGATCTCATCAAGAAGAGTATGGGATACTTAGATATAGGCCTCAAAACTGGTAAAACAAAGGGTGGTGAGGGTATTGTATGAACAAAAATAGATCATTTTAGGAGCCTGAAACTCCTATCACTTTTATGAAAAAGTCACGTACATTGGTTGAATTGAGAAATAACCACATTGGACAAACAAGAAAGAACAAGCAACGTGAGACTAAAATGCGAGAGAGAACCATTAAATTTAAAAGCCAAGAATAAAAAAAACTACCCTCTCAAATTTTCAATAACCATCTACCAAACCTTACATCGCCTGAAAGTTAAATGCTTTGTATAAGGAAAGAAAACTTTCTAAATATTACACTGAAGAGAGGATTAGCAACTACTTTGTTGCCAGGTTAAATGGATGCCATATTGTGTTGTTTCCCTCAAACATGGAACTTTTGAAACAGGGAGAAAATAATGCAAATTAAAACCACAGAAAAAGGCCCTTAAACACTACACTCATCATCAAGTAGAGGAAAGTCCATACATAAAAAAATTCCAGAGAAACATCCAAATAGCCATGTATAAATAACATAATATTAATGTTATCACATAATCTCCTGTACAAGAAATATTTCAATATCAACTTCTAGAGAGATACATACTCGCTGCAAAGACCCTAAAATCTCTATCAAATAGGATAAATAAAATTCCCATATAGAGAGAGAGGCATTTCTCTAAAAATATTTAGTTATTGAAATGTCTCATTCCTACCCCACTAGGCTAGAAGAATCCATGTTGTTGACTGGCACATTGAATCTGGAAGACAACAAAACAAGAGAATATAGTCTAAACATAACCAAACAGTGGAAGTTCTTCTTTTCTATTACCTTTACATGTACATTGACTCTCTAGAAATGAAATAGTTAGTTTTCCTTGGAAATTAGCACTAGGGATGAAATTCAATGTATTGAACACCTTCCCAAAAGCATTGCACGATCATGGAAAGTTCCTCTAGAATATGCTTTTCAAATGAAAAACAAAAACAACTACCTATAGAGTGAACAAATCATGCATATATCCCATCAACCTTATATCTTTTGCTACTTACAATGCTACTGGAATTTTGAAGGAAATCTTTGTCTCAATATGCAAAGAATTCAATCGAGCTGACATCGCAAAGAGCCCATATGATAGAAGGAAGATAATGTATGTCAAAATTTATCCTTGACTTCCACTTGTTAAACCATAGATCAACCTGTTTCATCCATCTTCACAGTTAAAATGTGAAAATAAGTAGTTTACTCTTGGTAACTTTCTTTTGACAGTGAGAAAGAACCAAATCATCCAAATTTTATTTATCTAATATAACATTATATAGTTCCACATATTGAGCATCATTAATTGAAACTTGAACAACCACCTTGGACAACTCCTTAGTAGACCCTTTAGTACCCTTAGTTGAATTGGTAATATCATTGTTTGATGTCTTTGTACTTGCTACATGTTCTGAAACAATAGTTTCCCTATATGAAGTGCCTCCATCAATCATATTATCCTCCAAGATTAAATCTTTCTTTTTTCCTTCTCCCATGGAAATGGTATCCTTATGAATCCCTGGTCGTCTTTTATCATCACTTACATCCTGTCCAAAAATAGATTTTTCAATGTCTAGTTGTCTTGATGCACCTGAAACCACATATTTTTTTGTTGCATTCAACTTACCATATAGGATAGGGAGAACTTCCTGAAACTACTATTCATCTTGATACAGAGGGACAACATTGATTCTACAAGACTCAAACTTGTGGTCAAGGTGAAAACCTATAGAAGGATGATTTTCACAAGAACCAATGCAGAAAGGTCAATCACATCTTTTTGCTGAGAAGTTACTCTTGAGATTGAGCTATATAGTGAAAAACCATTACAAGTGGTGACTGGAGAATCCTTATAGATAAAACGTCTTTACCTTCCTTAGTATCGAGGATACTTTCATTCCCTGAATCATCATAATTTAAAGAGAGAACATCAGGATAACATCTCGATTTGGTCTCTTGATCTAGTTTATTCTCCTTTGTTCCCAAGGAAGTTATTTATGTGGTACTTATAGGCAACATTGCAACAACCTTCAATATTTCGTTCACAGCAGGACATGACAAGGGTATTTTTCCACCTTTGTCCATATCAAAATTTTCAGATTCAGAATGCATCAAGTACTTCATTGAAGTTTCGAGGATACTACCTTGTGAACCAGGAATCAATGTTTCTACTTCAACTAAACCCTCTGCAGGATCCATCTATTCACACAATCCTGATGCAGAAGGTTGATCTATTTGTAGAATCTTTATAAGGTTCCTATCTTCCTCAACACTCTTAATACATTCATCAACATGATTAAATTTGAAGTAAATGTATCCATCATCATTTTTGGAAGCTCCAACTTCATTTCTAGTGCTCGTCTTCAACTAAGTATTAAGTTGTAGTGGAACATTACAAAGAGACTGATTGTCTACATTATGTTGTGTAGGCATGTCAAAAACCAAAATTTCCCCCATGTTGGAAATATAACTGCCACTCGATTACTGACTACATTACATCCATGTTCATCATCAACCCCTTTGTCACACATCATTCTAGAGTGTAATACTGCCTAACATTCTTTGTATCTACCACATCCAAAAAATTCCCCTCCCATAGACTCATTTTTATTTCCTGGCATAGTAGATCATGTGATATCCTTTCTTGACGTGCCCCATAGACTCATTTTTATTTCCTGGCATAGTAGATCATGTGATATCCTTTCTTGACGTGCTATGGTGAAATAATAATCTCAAGGATTTAGTACTCAAATAAGTTTCTAAAGAACTCTTAGAATCCTCTCTGGAAGATGATCCTAAGCCTTTCGAAGACTGTAACATGATTGACTGTTATTTTGTGGCTGGCTAGATTTGCTTCTTTTATCTTGGAGAGGTAGAGGTTGAACTTTCCATGGAAGTTTATTTAGATAATATGCTTGTATTTTAATTAACTTGGTAGCTAATGTTGTCGAGGATTCAAGAACTAATTTGGAAGATCCTCCATTCTTACATTGTAAATGAGATTCTTCATCCAATTCCTAATTAGAAGGAAAATATGCACCTTGGCTTGATCCATAATTGCATCATTATTCTTTATCTCTGCAATGACAATTTTTTTCCATGTGTCAATTAAATACTTATCTCTCCTCTTAATCTCATAATTTTTGTGGTTGCGCAATAAATTCACTGATTTTCCAACACTCTTTCTAAGAGCATTAAGATCTATAGGTATACCAATTTAATTTATCCCTCTATATGGATCTTAAGTAACAACAAAATGAGATGATAGATAAAAAATATTACTTAATAAATAAATAAAACTATGCATTTTTTCAAGCCATAAATTTAAATCTATTTTTTTACATTTTGCATTTCCAGGAAATTTGGATAATGGAAAATTTCTTCCAGGTACTTTTCTTCGAGGCCTTACATATAGATACTCTATAAAAAAAAAAGACTGTATATCCTTTTCTTCATCCTCATCGAACATGAATTTATCTTTTCCATACGTTGAGTCCATTATCTCTTCAACAACACTATCAATTTTCTTCAACATGTGTGTGTGGCACCATCAGATGTCATTAAGGGTATTTCCCCACATATCAAGAATTTGTACACAGTTAGGAGGGATTGGAAGATAGTCTAAAATGAGTTCACTTGTTTGTATTAATTAAGTATCCACACCTAATTTCTTAAGTGTTTTTCGAGGTATTTTCTCCAAAATATTCAAAGCCTCAAAAGGGAATGAGCCCTAAGAAGAATTGTTGCTTGATTGATAACCATATCTCTAAAATTCACTAGGCACACCCTTCTTTGACGATGTTTCCAACTCTAAATTATTAATACTCTCTAGCTTGAAAATTACCTTAACATTAATTGTAGGGTATAACTCTACAACTTCTTTATTAAATGTATGTATAACAAATGCAAAATATTGAATTTTGTTGTAGTTGAATATCAATTGATATTGAAAATTTGATCTTTCTTAATGACTTCCTGTTGCATTTGGAAAAAAAAACTTCATGGCCATATATCACCATGCTCATTTTGATCATATCTCGCAATTATTGTATTACATGTGCATATCATATTATGCCTTTTCCTTGGCTCTCATCCTCCAAAGGATTTTCAGAACTAGTTGCATCATCTGAAGTTTATATATGAACTTTCATCCTTATCAATATCAGTTGTGTGCATGTATAAGTTGCTTCTGTTTTGGTGGATTTACCAAGTCTATTGGTGATAAAAGTTGGAAACTAAAACCATTTTCAAATGAGCTCTTACCCATGGAACTATGCATCGCCCTGTTGCATCTGTGTTGTACATAAGGCACACTTTTGTCCCGATTTCGTTGATGTTGATGATTATACATTTTGAGTATATGTACTACCATTATTTTCGTTTCCTCCATTGCACAAGGATGAAATGTGGTGGATATCTTTAGTTTGGTGTTCAATAGGTTCCATAGGGTCTACCAAAAATTGTTAACAAATATGGAATCTTTATCGGTGATGATATAAATTGGAAGGAAAAATTGTAGCCATACATATTGGAAACACATTTGTCTTGGCTATTCTTCTGTAGTCATAGCCTTTTACTATATTAAAAAAATGTCCTTTTTGCAAATGCATGTTTTGACATTTCAAAAGATAAAAACAAAACAACACTAAGGAATAAATCCAATGCTACATATCTTCTTTATCATAGATCCATATCTGATAAACAATCTTCATTGAAGAAAATTTCTTTGATATTCTATAAAACAAGCACTCATAACCATGCCAAAATGTTATCCTAGATTCTAACACCCCACCAAACAACTTAATAGTTTCAAAGAGTATTTAAATATAATATTTGTATGTCTAGAAAGGCCCAAAAACCTGTACATAACATTGTTTTACCATAAATAATCCCAACATAAGTGATAACCAACTTTAAACTAGAGGAATTGAAAACATGGATATTGATTGAGTGCTGAAATAAAATATCTCACGAGTTTCTTTTACCATCCACATGCTAAAAACCACCTCTTCCTTATTTTGAAAGAGTATTTCACCTAATATCTCACGAGTTTCTTTTACCATCCACATGCTAAAAACCACCTCTTCCTTATTTTGAAAGAGTATTTCACCTAATCACATTCAAAAAAAAAAAAATTATAGGCTTATGCAAACCTACAACCTATATTTTAAAAGCAATCTTTGACCTGTTATTCCCATATGAATATTTATAAAAAAAAAAACAAAGAGTCATAATACCCCAGGGTTTGTACCAAGGTTTTCACCTCCTCTATCTAGCCTAAAAATTTAATCAATTGAAAGAAAACGACGTAAAATTTCTTGTGTACAAACTTTGAAACAATTTTATAAACAAAATATCAAAACATAATTTTTTTTTGGATCCTTATCATTTGAAATTATTTCTCATGCTCTATTTACTGACATATGACTTTTTGGCTAAATAACTCCATCCCTTTGTTCAGTAAGAATGTCATTCATTGGGTTCAACAATAGGCCTTTTTTAGATAGTTCATCTACCTCGTTGTTAAGTTTTCTATACACATGATGAAAGGCAATTTCAATAAATCCTTGTGTTATTCTCTTCTCTTTTTGGGGGAAAATTATCTCCTACAAGGAATGTATGTACTTTTACATTAACTTCCATCCAACTACACTGTAGCCTCTTTTTAATCTGCTTGTCCTTCATCATTTCTCTCAAATTTTCCATATATTCCCACCGGCCAACTGCAGCATAAATATTTGACAGAATAACATAGGTTGAAGGATTTTCTGCTTCCAACTCAAAAGGAGTTGAGAAACATGTTGATATAGCTCTACGCTTACATAAATGTTGTAGGAACTAAGGAAATAAATACACATAATGTTATCTGGTTCAAATGACATTTTTTTAATAAATCTTTCTACCTCATCTAGACACCCATATCAACAAAGGAGGTTGACCATGCACGTATAGTGTGCCTCCCTTGACATGAGACAATGATCACAATTTATAGAACTAAAGTAATTCCAACCATCATCAACTAGTTTAGAATTAATACACCCAGATAGAACACCAACAAAAGAGTAGAAATGCAGTTTTACCATGCCCATGCAAGGCATATCCCAAAATCATCAGTCTATGAGACTAAATTTCATATAAGAATTTTATAAAAAAAATCAAGTGCATCCTCTAGTCTACCACTCTGGGAATAACAAAAACATCACACTCAAACCCCATTTTAATTATTTGTTGATAAATATGATTGCTCTGTTCCAGGTCCTCTAGGTTTTCATAAGTACTAATAACGCTATTGAATGTAAATGGATTTGGCTTCGATCCATAATTTTGTAGGTTATAAAACAACTTCAGTGATTCCTCACAATAACCACTCTATGAATATCCAACAATCACCGCAGTCCATGACACCTGGTCCCTTTGCGACAGTTCATCAAATAGTTTCTGAGAAACCTCTAGAATACTTCATTTCACATACATATCTAGTAATGCAATCCCCACAAATACATCCAATTCATTTTCATCCCTTCTAATATCATCATGAATCTTTATACCCTCCTGTAAACCTAACTCATTGACACAAACCTTCAGTACCAAGGTAAAGATGTAATTGTTCGGTTGTATTCCTTCCTCTCGCATTTGATAGTACAACCCAAGGGATTTTTCATAATATCTTCCTTTTGCATATCTTTTGATGATGCCATTTCATAAAAAATAAAAAACAAAAAACATAGGAACTATGAACTTTGTCAAACCCTTTCCCTGCAATAGAGAAGCACAATCATTGCTCTCAGGAAGAACTTGTTCTCAACCAATAAAAGGTAGGACCACGAAAAGTAACACAAACAAGGAAATTCTGAACATGAGAAAGTCAAATCCTATTATAATAAATTACTATGGCAATAGGAATAAAAATAAACCAACAAGAAAGCACTGGCTATAGCCAAAATTAAGATATTTGAATTTTTTTCACTATACCAAGTAGAATTACTTTACTTATAGTAAGGAATAATATGTGTTAATTCAAGCCTTATAGAATAGGCATCAACATTGGCATCCTTAACTCATGATAAATTGTTCCCGTAGGCCATCTGTCCTTTGAACTCCTCTAATCTCAACGAAAATTCCAAAAATCGCCATTGAATTCCTCTAATCTCAACAAAAATTTCAAAAATCATTAGAGGATTGCATCGTAACAAGCATTGGCTTATGGAATGATTGTTTATTATGCCAATGGTAACAAGTCTTAGCAACCATTCTAGGACATTTAGTGAAATCCCATTGGATAAATGTAGTGCATAGTTAGTGTTCTTTTAATAGAGTTAACAATTTGGATTGCATCATTTCCATCGAATTCTCTCATGTATGAGGGATTGGAAATTTTATTAATAGAACCAATCTCTCCTTATACTCCAAGTTCCAAATAAGAACCAAAATATTGAATTGAGATTGAAAGTATTCTCAACAATGATACTCAACATAATTGGGCAGAGGAATGCTACTAAATAAAGCTTCATGTAGTTGATCAACCCACGATCACTCCACTGTCAGATGATTCCAGAAAACTATTTCTTCAATATTTGTTTAGATATTTCTTAAAGCCAAAGGTTTGATGTGGTCATATTTTGTCTCAAATTGGAACAAAGTAATCAGAAATTTATGGAAAAAGAGTGGGGAGGAAAACAATCCAAATTGAAAGGAGGGAATATATATACAAGCAGGTTCCTCAGGCATATGAATATCTCAAGGTATTTTGAAGTTGGAATCAAAGATGAGTTCATAATACATGTCATAAACAACAATTAGACAACTCCTATGCGTATATGATCATATATCCATCACAATGATTGAAAATTCAGACAAGTTGATGCACATATAAACCATATGAATCAAGAATAATATTTCCATCACAAGTGTTATCCCTTGGTAAATCCAAATATTCCTTAGGTATATTGTTTACTTTTATGACACAATAAACATTTCATTGTCAATTGGTTCACCATAGTTTTGATGTCGTTCTTAAATCTATCTCCATTCTAGTTTGATGCCACAAACAAAATCATGATTTGGATCTCTGAAAATGATATCGCTACTCATTGGGAGAGAAATGGAAAAAGGTTTTCACATTTATATTCATACCTTCCACTTGCATCTGTTTAAAAATATTGAGGGCTTCCTGGCCATGCCCATTATGTGCATATCCCACAATCATCAAATTCCATGATTCAACAATTTTCCAAGGTATTTTATGAAAAAGATTTAGGGATTCATCAAACAATCCATTCTATGCATATCCTGCAATCATAGCATTCCATGAGACCAAACTCTGATTAGGAATTTTTAAAAAAAGTTTCAAGGCCTCATCAACATACCCATTTTGATCATATCCTACAATCATGGTTGTCCAAGAAACCTCATCCCGTTTAGGCATTGTCTGAAAGCGCTTAAGTGCTTCATTAATACAACCATTATGCACATATCATGCAAACATTTCATTCCATGACACAATGTTTATTTGAGGTAGTTTTTCAAGCATATCATGCACATCCTTCACCTGCCCACAATTCAGGTACATGTGGATCAGGGAATTTCCTATGAATGCATTTGAATGAAACCCACTTCTAAGTATTTCTTCATGAACCTGCTCGAGAACTGTGAAGTCAATACACATAGGGCAAAGGCTGGAAAATGTGTAACGATCGGGTTCAATGCATGATCTATGAATTTCATTAAAAAATGTTAGGGCCTCCTCGACATATCCATGCATGAAATAATAAGTAATCATGGCAGTACATGAAACCACATAGGGATCAATCATTTGGTCCAAAACTCTGTGAGCATCCACGAGACTCCCACACTTTGCATATAAAGCGAGAAGATTGTTCCATAGAAACATCTCTTGGCATTCAAATAATCTGGTCTGAATGATGTGGGCATGCACTATTTTTCCTTTAAAAATGATTTTCTTTCTCACACAGCCCTGCAACAAAGAAACATATACAGATGAATCCACATAGGGCTCTATTCTATTATGAAAAATCTGCAGAACCTATTTCAATCGGCCCTCTTTCTAAAGTGGTTGTTGCTAAATGCGAAAACCTTTTCCAGTGCTCTCCCAAGGAGCTCATAACCAATGAGTGAGAGAGAAAAAATGAACAAGTCAATACCGATTGCAGGGTGTAGGATAAGTCTTTGAAAAATGAGGGAAGCCAACCACCATTAGATGCAAATATACAATCCCAAATTGAGGAGAAATAATGCAGCCAAGTCACGTTGAATATAGAGATAAAGCAATGGTATGAGATTTAAAATACAAAGGCTTAGGAAAAACATCTTAAGAACATATTATAGAATTCCAATGTCCATTTCCAAGTCAGGGGTAGGGGTAGGTGTAGGGGTGGGGGTGGGGGTGGGGTGAGGACAAATGAGAGGAAATACAGGTTTTCTTCCTTAAATTTTCTTTGAAAACCATGGAAGATCAATGGTTATTCCCAGAATTGAGCGAAAGGGAGGATCAATCGCCATTTTTCCAAAGTGAAAATGAAATTACTCTCCATCTGAATTGGGGCTAAATGTATAATTAATATTTTTTTTAAAATAAAGGTGGGGTGAGTTTGGATTAATATGTTTTTTATTTTAATATTTAAACTTCTTCCTATCAAAATTTGAAGGGGCTAAATTTCTCCCCCTAAAATTTTCCATGGAAACAGGTTAACATCCCAAGACCCAAATATATCTGACACAAAGTCTACCCCCTTACGGACAACGATCTAGTCATTTTAGGCGGAATAGTTTTCCTTGAATAACGGTAAGAGTCAGTGCATATTTTTCAAATTAAGAGCAACTAATGATGGTTTTCCTAATCGGAGTGAGTTATGATGGGTTAATTTTTCACCTTCGAAAAAATAAAATGCACATTATTGCACATGATGGAGTCCTACTCTTGCATGGCCTCTCGCCAAACATGCTGGTCAAATGCCTGTGCAAATGTCGTGGGCTCTGAATCTGTGATGTTTGTCACCATAACCAAGTAAGATCCAAGTCTCTCTGGCGCTCTACTCTCTCTCATCAACCGCTTGGGCTCTCCTACATACTTATTAGCTTCCTTTAGGGTCTCCTAAAACCATCTTGGTTTCTTCTTCCCTGGAGTAATCAATGGAGAAGTAATCACAAAGTTCAAACAACAAGATGAAGAGCACCTGCCAATTGAATATGC
>JZKD02S0109040.1:1071784-1082755 GCA_000966675.3 Picea glauca | reverse complement strand
ATTACTATTGGGAGGTGAGGTCCTTTTATTTGATTGGAATTTTTAGGTGGAGTAGGGCATTATTATGCTTGCTGCATTGGATGATTTTGAGTTGATTGGTACTTTTTGCAATCCTTGGTGCAATTTCCATAATCATGGCATGGATCATTTCAGTTTGATTGAAATGTATTATAATTAAGAACTTGTATGTAGATCGATCCTTCCAAGTTGAGTTGAATCACTTCAGAGATCCCCTTATCCAATTCAAATTCCATATAGATGTGAACACATGAGTATTATTTCATCTTTGGATTCACCCTATCAATGTACTAACCAAGGGAGATTTTAATTTTAATTAAGTTTTGGTCATGCCAAAAGATTAGTTAGAGATTACGCAATCAAACCTAGGACAACATCATCGTGGTTATATCAAATTTAATTATGCTTTACTACCTTCTATGGGTCAACATTTAAGGCACCTCTATCCTTACATTTAATATGGGTCAACATTTAAGACACCTCTATCCTCATCACACAATGACACCAAATTACCTTTTCCATTGAACACTGTATTAACACAATAGATTGTGATGCAATTCCACTAGACTACACATATATGATATTAGGATAGCCTTGTTATATTAATCACAAGCCATCCATGATGGGAATAAAAACACATATACTAATGAGCTCTTATGTCGATGCTACCAATTATGTTCTACCGCACCTCCATATCCTTACAAACCCCATTTATTAGTATGCACTATTGTTGTTTATCAAACCTTACTCAACTACTACCTTTATGTGTCATTCAACGAATCAATGTAGATAAATTAAACAAGCTTCCTTCCCCTACACTCCAAGCTATTCTAGACACCTACAATGATGTTTTCATTGTGGCTCATTGCCTACCTCCACTATGTCCCATCCACCTTTCTATTGAATCATCTCATTCCATGTGTTTCCCTTCCTAATTACGCCACCTACTACTTCTCCATGGTTAATCACAATGAAATTGGGAAACTATTTTAGACTCATCAATGAAGGCCAGATTCAACCAAGTACCTCTTCTTCTAGCTCACTAGCATTTATTATTCCAAAGAAAGAAAAGAATGAATGTAGTCTTGTAACAAATTATCATGCCCTTAATAAGATTATAATAAAAAAATATATAACCTTTGCCATGTATCAATTATCTCTTTGATCAAAGTAAGGGTTCTTTTTATTTAACCAAAAATAATCTCACCTTCAAGTATGATCAAGAATGAATCAATTCATGTGATGCATTAAAAATACCTTCAAAACTGAATTTGATATGTATGAATGGCTTGCAATGCCATTCACTCTTACCAATTCTCCATCAATATTCATGAAAACTACCAATGATATTTTTAGACCACATCTGGGACATATTATTGTGATATAAATTGATGATATTCTTTTTTTAGCTAGACATGGGATACCCATATTCAACATGTGCAAATTATGCATGACCTCCTCCACACTCATCAATTGTAAGTAAAGTCTAAGAAATCATATCTTGTCTAGAATTCTATCTCATAATTGGGGTTTCTTATTGCTCAATATTGTTTGGGATATAGAATAAAAACTAGCTAGAATGGTGGTAGCTTATCTTGAAAGAGAAAGAGATGTTGGCTACACTCACTCACAAAATGATTTTACAAGAGGCCAAAAGAGTGACCTTGTTGTCTACATCATGAAAGAATAATAATATATCCTTTTACAAATGAGAGGGCCCATACATATATCTTGATCCGTGGCTACTCTAAAAGTGGTCATGATGACTAGATCCACTTCATCAATAGCTAAAATGGTTGTCTTTGTAGTATTTTTCACTATTTAGTATGAGGTCATCCTCCTCTTCTAGTGTGTCTACTTGGAAATTTTATTTTGTTTCTTATTAAAATATAATAGTTCTAATTAGTCCTCTTCATTAATGACCAATCCTTCTCCATGAAGTGGTGGAAATTGCAATCAGTGGGAGAAAACAACCTTATTTACATACCAAGGCTAGTGGAGAACTTTGTCATTGTAATCTTAGATGTTGCCTTCTACTCTATATGTGGGTTAGTTTCACCATCAATATCTTCCTTCGAGTTTGTAGGTTCCTTGGTAATTTATTTAGATGTTTGGTCTTTTGTACCAACTAACTTAGTTTTACCCAATATTGTAGTCATCTCCTTTTCAAGCCCAAAAGTCCTTCTCCTTTAGTCTTATGTCTAGATTTTTCCTTTTTTCTTTAGCTTCTATATCTTTCTTAATTATTTCTAGTATCTCTTCATAAAAAATGCTCATCTTTTCATTTCTTCCTCTAAATATTTCTCATTCAAATATGGTCATTGAATGACCACATGGGTTCTATGGTTGGACACAACCTTCATCAAATCATGCATTTTGAACTTCATAGGTTTGAATATATATTCATCCATTTTCTATACCTTTATCTTTGTATAAATTGAATTTTTCAAGCCAAAATCCCTAATGGTGATGGGGTATGTGGGCAACAATTTCTTTTGGAAAAAATTTAAATCCTAATTAAAACTATGGGAAAATGTTGAAGCCAAATTAAAACTACAGGAAAATGTTAAAGCCTAATTAAAAGTATGAAGGGTATTTTTGTAGGGGATCTCTTTGATCACTAATGTGTTTGCAATATGTTTTGGTGGAGTATGAGGATCCTTTGTAGAACTATATATATTGATATATGTTGATTCTTCATCTATATACCAATCCCCATTTTCTTTTAAGATCTTGATGGCTTTTGCTAACAATCTAGGGAATTTTCTTATGAACATCAAATCATATAGGGGAGTTAGGAAATGGTCACATATCAACATGTACTTATGCATATATTTATTCTGCCACAAATATTAACAATAAACCTAGATTTGTGGAGAAGTTGAGTTCCATGACCATCCCATCCTTGGAAAAGGACTTCCAACACAAACAATATCTAGAATGTAAGAGGAAATGCAAAACTTGGGTTGTGTGCCTTCTTGGGGAAACTTAGTTGTCTCTATTACATATCCAATGGAAAGTGAGAGGATATAAACCTAATTAAATATAGTTCCTTGTTCAAGTATGTTATGCAATAGAGGCACCCATGCTTCCTTAAAATGTGTATCAATATTATCTCCATACAACTTTCCAACCAAGGCGATTGCATTCAGGTAGGGCTCCTTGAGTTTAGAGATGGGATATATCTTCATGTCTCTAAACTTGAATTTTTTTCCTTCTTCCTACCATTCCTTTATGATATCATGGTATTTGTTAATATCTATAAATTTTATTATCCATGAAGTGGTAATGCATTTATCCACCCTAGAAAACTTGTAATAGGTTTTTGGATTGTCGAATTCATAATATGTTATTCACCAACTTATGGAATTGATAACTTCATCTCTAAATTTGTATGCTTAATTACCCATTCAATCATTTATGGACATGGGAAAACAATTGATTTAACACCACATTATGTAGTTCGGATCTTCAAACATTCTTGTTTTTTATGGCATTCTATACATCCTACTCAGTTGGGTTAGAAAAAGTGTGTCCCAATTTAATCTTTGTATTATTGAAACAATTCCTCGTACTCAAAATCATGTGGTAGAGTTGTAAAGCTCAAGGTATTAAGATATGTAGGAGTCATGAATCCTTTTGTCTTAGGATATTTGGCCATGGTTTCTATTTTGTTTTTCTTTCCATGGAGATATTAAAATTGAGTTTTCATCCACCCATATCAAACAAGATTCCATACATAATAAACAAGGTTCTAAAAAACATCTAGGCTCTACACTAGGTGTTTTTTGCACCGAATCTTGCACCCCAAAGAGATTACCTTCATCGCTCAAATTCGGTGTTAAATTCGATGTAGATTGCACTAAATTTAGCGTCGACTGGTGGTTCAACCAAAAATAAATAAAATCCTGCAACCCATAAGGAAAACTCATTTTCAAAAGATGGGTGTGACCAAATCAGGGGTTGGGGGTTTCCTGAGGTCAAACAGAGGTTTCTAGACAATGGATGCATGATATTCACATTCCACAACATCAAAGATTTCCTTTGTAGAACCAACATGATTTAATTGTGGTACCCACATCATTCCACAACAGAAAGGACATAGGCTCAGGTTGTGGGTTGTCTTGAAGACTGCAACTTTAGTTGCAGATGCACGTAAGCCTCCTTCCCTCAGCAAGGGACTCTGACTAGCTAGAAACACTAGTCAATATTCAATGAGATGCTACATCAAATATCACCATAGCAGGAAGTTCCATTTCCACAATTTTAAGGTAACAAAATTATCATCTTTCACAGCTGTTAGATTTGAACTTCTTGATATATAAATGTCCTCATGTTTTATGGTCTAATATATTGCAAGATTAGTAGAAAGAAAGCATGGGAGAGTTATCTTAACACTATTATTAAACATGGCCACCACAAACCTTCTTAGGAATTAGTTGAGAAACCATATTTTCTCTCACAATCACTATCTTATTTGGAATAATTTGTACACTTTGTATTTGAAACAACACTATAATATAAAGTTGAGTTTGATATTTGGTTATCCTTGTTAGAACATGAAAAAAAAACCAGGAATAAGGGAGAAGAAATAAGCACCTTTGAAAATCGTGACCAAGTCGACTTGCCCAAATCATGACATAAGGGATTTTCCCTAGCTCGCTTAAAATGTAAAGCAGRGGGAAGGAAGTAGATTCTAGGCACAATGAGGTAAGTCATTGTCAATTTATAGATTTCTAATTGTCTCAATTGTTTTTTTAGTTTTTAGTTTTTTATTCAAAAATTTAAAACAAAAAATTTATTTAATATATCTAGGGACATGAGATTGACCAAGAGAAAGAGTCATTGGCTTCGATATTGGGGATGGAGACCGTTAAAAAACTTGACGATGTAGACTTGAAAACACTTGCAAGATACATATAAAAACGATCCGCTAACACCCCTGAAAGGTTGCAAGAAAATAAACCTTGTCAAAGGGAATCAATTGATTCCCTAACCACTATTTGATCGAGTAGAATATCAAGGAGTAAATCATTGACGATAAGCTCTAATAATATGGAACAGATAGCGGAGACCTCCATTGCTGAAGACACTCTTAGGACCCAAACTTCTTCAACCATGCCATGCTTTGGATCTTGCATTGGTACCTATGATACAATGATAGAATACAACATGGTTTTAGGTGAAATATGAATGTTATATGCTGAGAAGGGTTTTTTGAATAGGTTGAAGGAATCATGCCTTCAATGGTTCA
This sequence comes from Picea glauca, assembly GCA_000966675.3. Classification (NCBI taxonomy): domain Eukaryota; kingdom Viridiplantae; phylum Streptophyta; class Pinopsida; order Pinales; family Pinaceae; genus Picea; species Picea glauca. The sequence continues at coordinate 1,077,483 of JZKD02S0109040.1, read as the reverse complement.
AAGACCATATCCATTTGTTGTTCTCAAATATACCAATGCACCTGCAGAAATATGTAATTCATGACATGGAGTCTAAATTTGGAGTAGGTTGTTCAATAAAAAAGGTGAAAAGACAAATGTCTTATAATTTCAAGAGATTCAGGTGAAACCAAACAAAGAAGATAAAAAAATTCCTACTTGAGAAAAGGCTCAAAAAAAGGTCAATTGATGTCAGTTTAAAAGTATGGAAAGAACTTGTAAAATCATATGAGAAGTCGGATGCATGGAGGAAGTCCGATGAGGAGAGTACCCAGGTATTTGAATTTTCTCGTAATATTATATCAAATTTCTTAAATTTCTCAAATTTCTTATTTGTGCATAGTTAAATTGACTTAGTGTATGTTTCAGGACAAGGCCTCCAAAGCTAGGCTTGCAAAACTCCATGTCATGCATCACAGTGGTAAAAAATGTCTACAGCCCTTGATCTGCACATTTGTAAGTATATTTATTATGTGAAATGATATTTTTTTTATTTCCTCAAAAAAGTAAATGATTACATATTTATCAGTTTAACTAGTCCATGTGCCATGTTTTGACATGAGGACAAATATGGTCGACATCCTACACATTTTGAAAAAGAAATGTTACAAAAAAAAATTGGACCAATTTTGTAATCTTGATGGAGAACGAGGCATCAATAGTACTGAAGGATCCCTTTCCTTGTTTTTTCCCTAGTTTTTGTCAATGGCTCCCCGTTTGTCCATCCTTGCCCCTTATTTCCTTTGAATTTTATGAACTTGTGGAATGTTCCTTGCAATTTATGGATTTTGGAAATACTAACCCTTGTTTTGTGGATCTTGATAACAAACATAGTTTTCCTAGTAGGGCTTTGCCCCTTTTGTTTAATTTATTTATATTTTCTTACTATTTGGATAAGTTGGATTATCATCCAATATTCATAGGGATATATCTCCCTTGGATCATGAATTGGATGTGAATAGTTAAAAATGGTGGTAACCATGCTTTGATTATATAGGGAATTTATTTTTGCAATGTGGGGGAAAAATAGAGCACAATAAACTTGAGCTTTCATGTTACTCTACCTTATGATGGTTTTTTGAAGGTTCTCTAACCTTGTATGGTGGATTGTTCTTCCTTCCCGTCTCCTTTTCCCACTTGAATTTAATTTTGTTAATTGTTCTCCTCCTTTACACTTGGCCCTTACCAACATTGACTTGTTGCATTAAACTAGTCGTTCCAATGCTAGTCTCACCATAGACCTTAATAGGGAACCACAAAAGGTTAACAAAGAGTGTTGACATTGACTACCTAGTTTTGTATGTAGGCCATATCCATTTTATTAAATTATTCTAGTGGAGTTCCCCTCGACTTGAGTTATCCTTGTTCATTATTAATAGACTTGGCTCTCAATAGTGTTGAGTCTCCTTGATGGGTCTCATGTGTGATTTCTTACTATCAAACCTATCACACCACCCACATAATAGGGTGTTTTTTTGCAAAATTTCATGAATTTTCCCATTCAAACACTTTACATTTTTATATAAATTTAATTGCTTCTTTTAGTTTAGTATTATTTTACTTGATTCAAACCCAAATTCCCTCACTAGGAGCTCTTCCCTCCCTTTATGGGCACTCTTGTCCAAATTTATATTGAGTTTTTATGTTTCACAAGAGAATCTATCGAAAAATAAAAGAGCTTTGAAACAACTCAATCAAAGATCCAAGCATGTCCTTACATGTCATCCTCTTTGCAATATGAGAGATGGAATGATCCTTCATTGAATTAATGATGATTCTATTTTTCCTTGGCCTTATTATGGTGAGCATATAATTATGTTGGATTGACAAGTTTCAGAACCACTTTCATGACATGCTCTCAAATATTGGCTTCCTCCATAAGAATTTGTAACCTAAGCTTCTGAAAAGAAAAATTGGAAGCTCATTCCAATGTGTCACACCCTCTAATACTGTGAGTCATCTTACACATTCTGAATTGATCCTAAAATGAAAAATCAACAATAAATGAAGTAGACGCTACCTTTCAACTGGTAGTAGTGCTTCTCCCAGGAAAAATTCATATCTATGAATAGAATACAAAGTTCAAGTACATACTTTTGGCTTCTTACTATAGGCTAGTACAACCCTCCGAGCTCTCCAGAACCATAGCCAGGTAAAAACAAAAACACCCTAGCTCCAATGAAGAGAGTCCAATAAGATAAGATCACACTAACAAGTCCTCCTTGGCCTCATGCAAGGCATCTCCTTTTCTCTTCCTCCTCATTAGGTACAACCCTAGGTTTTGTCATGAAAATCCAACTCCTTTCCTACTTAGAGTAGAATCCCTAACACCCTAGACTTCAAGAATGATCAAGAAATCCTAGTGACTGAAACAAGTGAAAAAGTAAAAAATAGAATGAATAAAGGAGAATAAGATACTAATGTTGTTCCTCCTACATATCCAACTCAGTTGTAAATAAGAATAATCATAATATTATCAATGATTTCATCATCTCCAATGTCTAACTCACAAGAACAAAGCCAAGTATCGTACAAGAAAAAGCTCCCAACAATGGACATGTTCTTTACACATCATAAATTCTTCTAGGTTTTCCTCATGAACCCCATTGTATTCTCCAAGAAGACAAGTACAAATAAAAGAGCACAATGATGATGACAATTATGAAAGAACTATCTCGTTTCTTCACATATAGAGAGGTAATGAAGGCCAACAATAAGAAAGTGGGCCCAAAAAATTACAACCAAACTACTACAAACAAGTAAGCTCACACATGTGAATAACTCCTCCTACATGTGACATATTTCAAGCTCCAAGGTGATGAAGATCCACAATAAAATCTATAAGACAAGAGAACTCCTCATCAAAGGTTCAACACTCCTCCACCAAGGGATCCAATCATTCAATGTCTCTTCAAGTCACTGTGTCATTTCTGGGTCCACGCACCTACATGTCCACTCCCTCAACCCAAGATATCATGAGTCAAGTACAAGCCTCTATATAAGAGATCCAAGTAACCCCATGTTGCTTAGATGTCAATGTCATCCCGTTTAATGCCAAATTCTCCAAATACAATTTTGTATAGCTTAAAACTTCATAGATATGTATAGGATATGAAGTTCAAGTATGTGCTTTTGGCTTCTTACTATAAGCCAATAAAACCCTCTGAACTCTCCAAAACCCTAGCCAAGGAAAAAAACAAATACCCTAGTTCCAATGAAGAGAGTCCAATAAGATAAGATCACAATAACAAGTCATCCTTGGCCTCATGCAAGACATATCCTTTTCTCTTCCTCCTCATTAGGTACAACCATAGGGTTTGTAATGAAAACCTAACTCCTTACCTCCTTAGAGTAGAAACCCTAACACCCTAGACTTGAAGAATTCTCAAGAAACCCTAGTGCCTGAAACGAGTGAAAAAGTAAACAATAGAATGATTAAAGGAGAAAAAGAGACTAATGTTTCTCCTCCTACATATTTAACTCAATTGTAAATAAGAATACACATAATATTATCAATTATTTCATCATCTCCAATGTCTAAATCACAATAAAAAACCCAAGAATCTTACAAGAGAAAGCTCCCAACAATGGCCATGTTCTTTAAACATCATAAATTCTCCTAGGTTTTCCTCATGAACACCAATGTCTTACTCCAAGAAGACAAGTACAAAGAAAATAGCACAATGATGATTACAATTATGAAAGAGCTATCTCATTCCTTTACATATAGATTGGTAATGAAGGCCAAAAATACAAAAGTGGGCCTAAAACCTTACAAAAAACCTACTCAAACAAGTAATCCCACACATGCGAAGAAATACTCCTACAACTGAAATATGTCAAGCTCCAAGGTGATGAGGATCCATAAGAAAATATCTAAGACAAGAGCACTCCTCATCCGAGGTCCAACACTTATCCTCCAAGGGATCCAATCATCCAATGCCTCTTCAAGTCAATTTCCATTTCTGGGTCCACCCACCTACATGTCCACTCCCTCAACCCAAGATAGCATAAGTCAAGTACAAGCCTCTATGTAAGAGATCCAAGTAACCTCATGTTTCTTAGATGTCAATGCCCTCCCATGGAATGCGAAATTCTTCAAATACAATTTTGGATAGCTGGAAACTTGATATATATATGTATAGGAGATGAAGTTCAATTGCTTACTTTTTTATTCTTACTATAATCCAATACAACCCTCCGAGCTATCCAAAACCCTAGCTAGGGAAAAACACAAAAATCCTAGCTCCAACGAAGAGAGTCCAATAAGATAAGATCACACTAACAAGTCCTCCTTAGCCTCATGTAAGGAATGACATTTTCTCTTCCTCATCATTAGGTACAACCCTAGGGTTTGTCATGAAAACCTAACTCCTTACCTCCTTAGAGTAGAAACCATAACACCCTAGACTTCAATAATTCTCAAGAAACCCTAGTGCCCGAAATGAGTGAAAAAGTAAAATATAGAACGAATAAAGGAGAAAAAGAAAGTAATGTTTCTCCTCTTACATCTCTAACTCAATTGTAAATAAGAATAAGAATAACATTATCAATGATTTCATCATATCCAATGTATAACTCACAAGAACAAACCCAAGAATCTTACAAGAGCAATCTCCCAACAAGGACATGTTCTTTAAACATCATAACTTCTCCTAGGTTTTCCTCATGAACACCAGTGTCTTACTCCAAGAAGACAAGTACAAAGAAAATAGCACAATCATGATGAAAATCATAAAATATCTATCTCATTCCTTTACATATAGAGAGGTAATGAAGGCCAACAATAAGAAAGTGGTCCTAAAACCTTACAACCAACCTACTACAAACAAGTAAGCCAAAAGTATTGTGGGATGTAACACTTTAGAGGCTTTCCATGAAGATAGAAAAATGGGTTTCTTGGCCTTTTCCTTATCTGCAAGATTCCAAATCTACTATAAAGTCCCTATTGTTGTAACACATGTCTATTATTCATATTATTAGGTCCCTTCCTAGGCGAACTACTAGTGGTGAGTAGCCCTTGTGAGACTTACTATAAGGTAGCCTAGGGGAAAATAAGTTTTCACCAAGTTAACTCAGATTTGTGTTGCACTTTGAAAGTGATTATCAATTCTTATCATCGAGCCCATGATCCATGTACTAAGTGGGTTATCAGAGAAATGAATGGACATAAAAAATATAAGGTTTCATTGTGTAAAATTGTTGTTCAAGGACCCTAATTGAGGGGAAAAAGTTGGTCGAATCTCAACTTCCAATCCCTATTTCTTACTCCCACAAAAGTTCATATTTACGACACATTTGCGACCCATAGTGTTTGGAAAGTATGGGAATCCATTAAAGGGATACTAAGTTGGCAGGGGGAATCCATATGCACTGGCCTTCCTTCAATGAACAATACATTTGACACTCACTCTTGTTTCTTTTTTAATGAAATCATTTAGAAAATTCCACATGGTTTTCAGTGAAGAAACTCTTTAGGAAGGGCATCCCTCATGCCAAATACCTTTATCACCATTTTTTGATTAATTGGGTTGGTTGTCATTGATGTCAACCCTTGAAGAAAGTCTGGTAGCACAAAGGTTTGGGTAATAGAACCAAGTTTATTTGATGTATAATGGTATGAGTTTTGATATATTTACAGGTAATACTATTCTATATGGATAGTACATTTCATGCCATTT